>JAHBCN010010519.1:0-31553 GCA_019359885.1 Listronotus oregonensis | reverse complement strand
CAATTTTTTTTTTCAAACCTTGCATAGGATAGTTTTTAAATTTGTCTCCCCACGGGCAAAAAACCCAAAACCCCCCCAAACCCCCCCCAAAATTCCCCTTTTTAAAATTCCCCAAATCCCCATGGTTGAATATAATTTTTTTTTTTTTTTTGATTTCAGACGTCGTTTGGAGTAATGGTTAACCAGACGATGTTTTTTTTTATAGGCCATTTTTTGGCCGTTGTTGTCAATTTGAATACGGGGTCCCCCGAGGCGCATGAGAAACCGGAAAGTGGGGAAGGGAAAATATAAAGTTGCGTTTTGGGGTCCAAAACATGCAGTTTGGGAAAATTTTTAAACCGGAGATATCCAAAAAAGAAATTTGCGGGTTTCGTTTTTTTTTTCGAGATTTAAAAAATAGGAAAAAACAAAAACAGTTTTGGCCATTTTGGGTTTCTACAAAAAGGTTAAGAGATTTTTCTGTACGACCCCTTTTTGTTAGACCATCAAACTTTTTTTTTTTAAATACGGACCGGGTTTTTTTTAAAATTTTTTGAACCTCTTATTACCCAAAAATTAAAAAATGTAAACATTAATATTTATTAAAAATGGGGAACGCCCCTAAAGAAAATGTGCTTCCTTGTCAACCATTGTCTCTTATGGAAAATATGTTTTTTTAAAAAAAAAATATTAAGTGTTATATTTTATTGAAATTTGGGTTTTTTTAACTGCTTCAAAAAATGCAATAAACAATTAAGGCCGTTTAAAAAAAAATAAAGTTGATTATGGTTTAACGAAACAAACGTCGTACGGAAAACCCCCCAACGCTGTTTTGAAATTTTAAAAGGGCCAAAGAAAGTGTTTTTGTTTTTCCATATCTTTTTAAAAAAAGTAAAAAAAATTAAAACGAAATACTTTTTTTTTTCCCGGGGATATCTCCGGAAGTCCCCCGAATTTTACAATTTTACTCGGCCTGTTGTTGGGCCCCCCCAAATGCGAATTTTCCCCATTTTTAACCACTTCGTATCTTTACGGTTTCCGAGACCCCCCTGCATGCACAAAAAACTTTCACCCGTATATATATATAATATATATATATATATATATATATATATATATATATATATATATATATATATATATATATATATATATATATATATATATATATATATATATTTAATTTTATATATATATATATATTATATATATTTATATATATATATATATATATATATATATATATATATATATATATATATATATATATATATATATATATATATATATATATATATATATATATATATATATATATATATATATATATATATATATAATAATAATAAAAACCTTGCTTTTTCCCATTCCAGCGACTATTTTAAGGGATCCTAGGTCATCTTGTTTGCACTTTTCTTGCATTGTGTACTAAAAAAATTCTTCAAGATGATTTTAGACTTGTTCACAAATGCGATGGAAACCTTCAAAATGGTTAGTTTTAAACCACTGCTGAACGCTTCACAAGACAGTGACAATTAAACTGTTAGCATAGTTACGTTTCATTGTTGTTACTATAGTAACATTGGTTTTGTACTTTGTTTTTAGACGAGGTATTAACAGAACAAAATAAAAACAACTGCGTTTTTGAGTTCCTAAGTAAAATACCTTTTTTTTAACGAAATACTATGAATTAGAAGTTTAATTATGAAAAGTATGAACACACATAATAAGCAGATACTTAGTTATTCTAGAAGGGAGTGTTGGGTATGTAACCTATGTAGAAGTAACCTGTAGACAGAACTTGGTCTTTAAGATCTCAGTACTTAAAAAGGTCGAGATTTTTGAATAGAAACTTGACCCTTATTTTATATAAGTATTTTTGGTTAAACCGTTTTTTTTTTCTGAACTAAATAAGTGAAATAAAATCCCTCCTTAAATTTCTCCTTTACTTGTGTCTCTAAACCTACTAACATACCAAATGTCAAGTGTCTACTTCCTCGGAAAGTGTCCCATAATTTGGATATATCAATGAATTTAAATAAGTGTCATAACTATTGACGATGGGCGATTTTTAAAATCAAATATCTCAGAAACCACTTAACAAACCTTTTTTAATTTTTCAACAGGTAATTAAAAAACGTATTTGGATTTACGTGCTAAATCTTATAGCTTGTTTGGAACGATAACAAAGTTATGATTTGAAAAAAACACGAAAAACTTTCGTAATATACACACCGCGTGCGTTAGGCCGGAACTTGGCCTGGCGTACCACGTGTGCCTAGATTAGATTTAAAAAACCAACGATTTAGCTTTTTTTTCGGAACAATAAAAATTGTCTATGTCTCTGGGCTAGAATACCCTATTCTGCCTAGAGGGTCAAATTTTAGGTGATTTTAAAAACGCTGTAAATAAAAAACGGTTAAGATTTTTGCCATCGAGTTTTTTATCAGTTGTTTTTTATGTTTAAAAGGTACAATAAAAAAATAGTAAAAAAAAGTCAAAATTTAAAAAAGAAGCTGCCCCCTGGTTGACACAACTTCACCCTTCCTAATGACCTGAAAAAAAAACATTGAATATTTCCTAAAGAATAGGAATGTAGTTATTGTTGGACGAGTGCGATTTGCAAAAAAATGTTTTTTTTTTCAAAATGGCGGCATGAATAGTAGAAAAAAAATAAAAAAAGCTCTCGTAAAACCAAAACGAAGAATCAAGCGGTGTTGCCACTTTTCGTTACTAAAAAAAGATCGTTGCTCTTGACATATCCAAAGCTTTCGATCAGGTCTGGCATGATGGGCTTCTTAACAAACTTCCTTCTTACGGTCTTCCACCTAAGCTTTGCTTTTGGCTTTCCAGTTTCCTTTCTAATCGACGTATATCAGTTAGTGTAGATGGTCATTCCTCCAGCTTCTACCAAATTAATGCTGGGGTGCCCCAGGGCTCAGTGCTGGCACCCACGCTGTTTCTTCTACACATTAACGATCTTCTCTTCCACAATCAATCCCATTCATAGTTTTGCTGACGATAGTACCCTCCACTCTAGTATTCAATTTCTTAAGCCACCGTGTAATTCTGATTTTGAAAACAAGCGCAGGTCAATGCAGATATCTCTTTCACAAGACCTCAAACTTATCTTGGATTGGGGCGCCAAAGATCGTGTTCAGTTTAATGCCTCAAAAACACAGTCATGTTCGCTGTCGCGAAAAAAGTCTGCGAATGCTCATCCCTTACATATGAGCGGCCAAGTTCTGCAGAACAAAGAGTCGTTTAACCTGGTCGGCGTTACTTTTGAGAATAACCTCAACTGGCACAAACACATTTCATCCATAGCTTCGGCAGCTTCAAAAAAGATTGGATTCCTCTTCCGAGCCAGAAAATATTTCTCTTCTTCCAACTTGTACACTCTGTATGTATCCCAAATCAGACCCTCTTTAGAATATTGTTCTCATGTCTGGGGAATGGCGTCCATTACAACACTTAGCATTCTGAGGTTTATTAAAGAGTCGTTCGTCTTATTAATGATCCAACGCTCACAGAAAGGTTTCCTTTTTGCCCATCGTCGAGCTGTAGGGGATCTGTCGCTCTTCTATAGGTATTTTCACGGCTTCGTCCAGAGGAATTGGAGATAATTCCTTCTCTGGCAGTTCCAACAGAGCAAAACGGAGTGCAACTTTTATGCATCCTTTTACAGTTCAGTTAGAGAGGCCCGAACTTCCCACTTTCTTCGTCCCTTTATTCCTGAGTGTAAAGACTGGAACCTGCTACCCGCAGAAGTTTTTCCTTTCTCCTTCCAATCTCCAAAAATTTAAATCCCGTGTGAACAAACTCCCTCTCACCACACTGAAGAAAACCAGAAAGTTAGTACTGGCGGAATACACATGCGATATTTGACAACAGTCGAATAACGAATATTTGGGTTTTGGCAAATATCGATAAGTTGTAAAGGTCCGTGTCTCTATTGCCAAATATTCGTTATTCGTTGGTTTCCCACGTTTGCGGTATTTTACCGGAAAGGAGAAAAATTGCGAAAAGTATGGACAATATTCAAGAAAATTTTTTGTTTTTTTACAGTTTAGCTATGGCCAAGTCGGGAGTGGTCAAATGACGATATTTTTAAAATTTTTGGGATTTTTTCGAAAAAAAAACTGTGATTTGGAATGGCAGTCAAAGAAAGGAACTTGATATACGATCCCTGGAACGAATTGAACCAAAAAATTATTGGCCTTCTTGCGGGTTTTTTTTTTAATTAATGTAAATAGGACCACTCATTACAAAAACCAGCAGCATCAACTATATCAGTATCCATGTTGTTTTGAAAAAACATTCATTCCCCCGAAAAACCTTTGGCCAAGTCACCTGTATATGTGTACCAGCGTGCTTGTCAAATACCGAGAATTTTTTTCGGATCTCGTTTTCCGAAGAAAAAATATTCGGTTTTGCCAAATATCCATGTACCCCCTTGGGGGTCACCTTTTCGTGGACTGCCCAAAAAAAAAAAAAAAATAAATTAATAAATACCTAAAGTCGATAGTGGAAAAATTTTTTGCAAATGCAGCAAAAAAAAATAGTAAAATTGAAAAAAAAATTTATGTCCATAAAAAATTTAAAACATAGATATCATCCTAAAAAACCCAAAAAAAGAATCAAACATAAAATATCGTTTATATGATTCTTTTTATGTTTGGGAAAAAATATGGAGACATAAAACAGTATTTATGGATACAATTCGGAAAGGAAACTAGGTCAGAAAGCGTTATTAAAATATTAGGGAAACTATATATTCAAGATTTATGAATTTGTTTTGATACCAGTGTTGACCAGTTTAAATAAAAAAACATACGGGCAGAATGATTACCTATTACCGGAGTGTCAAAATAAAGGGACAAAAACTAATGGTGGGGAGGGTGGAAAAATAAAAATAAAATTAAACATGGAAAAGGTACTTTTTAATAAATGCAATGCTTAGAGCAAAACAATAACGACTCGATGAAAGAAACTCAAGAAAATAATGGGTTTAGATGTTTTACATCATGTGAAGAAAATAAAGGAATTAGCAGCAGGCTTCCTGCAAAAATTGTGGAAAAGATCACAGCACAGTACTACAAAATTAAAGAAATATAAATATCATTCCCACAAATATCAAAGACATCACGAATTAAGGAAAGGTGATGAGATCCAAAGAAGATTTTTGTTTTTAAGTTATGAAAATGGCGAATAACGATAGGGACTTCTTACGCATATTTTTTAGTGACGAATGCACCTTTACATTAAACAATGAACCAAACGTTCAAAAATCAGATACTGGAGCAAATAAAATGAACACAGTTTGTATCAACAAGGACTCAACACCCTCAAAAGGTAAACGTTTGGGCGGTATATTTGGACATCGGATGATTGGACCTTTTTTCTTGAATCACAATTTGGGAACAGAAACTTTTTTAGAACTATTACAAAATCAAGTGGGGCCGGCATTGGAGGAAGTTGCACCTGACAATCAAAACATTTGGTTTCAAATGGATGGTTATCCTGCACACAATTTACGGTAAGTAAAGGAATATGTTCAAAATGTTTTCAATGGACTCACTATAGGACCTAATTACACCACAAATTGGCCAGCTAGCCTTTATCATATTAAAAATGTTATTTATACAAATTTGAGTTATCAAAATTTAGAAGAATTAAAAGTTTCAATTTCAGCGGCGTGCGATCGACTATCGGCATTTCAACTTCATAATGTAAGAACTGAATTTTATAACCGTTTAGGATATTGCTTGCAATAAACGGGAGGTCTGTTTGAGATTAATTAAAAAAAATTAGCTTTTAGTTTCAATGTGTTGTGTAAAACGTATTTTTAGACAATCTTTAACTGTGTTTTTTTCCTTCCTATAAAATTGTGCAATTATGTAAAAATCTTATTATTTGTTCAATGTAATTACTTGTATTTATTAAATATTACAACCTTATTTTCTTTTAATATGAAAACAAATGTTAGACAAAATTTTAATTGAATCTTGGGGTTATTTTTTATTTTAATTTTTAAAAACCCCCGTGATAACTGTTATCACTTGAAAACGGTTGGGGATTCATCACTAACCGAAACGTTGTGTAACAATTAAAAATAAAACAAAAATCCTTCTAATTAGCCCGTAAAACATGTTAAAATAACTAATACAAAGTAAAACGGAATTAAAAAGTTGACAAGACATTTTATTTATTACGGTGGGTTCAAAAGATGTAGTAGGTAAGAACGATTTTACAAATAGTTTTTTTTAAAAAACTTTTAATTGCCTTATCAGAAAAAAACGAAATTTGTAGGGGCTAATCTTACAACGTCTTTAAAAAAGTCCAATAAATTTTTTGTAATTTTAAAAGGGGAACCCAAAATTTCAATGTATCAAAATTTACATGGGATTTCCTATGGCCTGTCTGGCCATGCACCACCCGGTATAGACGTCATGTGCCCTTATTGGGTCAAACTTACAATGGTCAAGTCTAAATTTAAAATTTTTTGCTTGCTTAAAAGATACGGGGGCAAATAAAAAAACCATTCAAAATTACCTTTTTTTTTTTAAAAAGAAATACAGAAAAAATTTTAAAACAAAAGTTTCTTTATTTTGATTTTTAAATAATCTGCCGTTTTTAAATAAATATACGGGGTCAGGTAAAAAAGTTATCGGACCTAACCTCGTTTTTTTTTTTAAATAAACATCCCGAATATTTTAAATTAAAAAATAGCATATTAAATTATATTTTTAAAAATATAACTCACCATAAATAATATTGTTTTTTATGCATTTTTTTAAATTTAAAAAAATATTAAAAAAGAAAAAAAATTTTTTATTAAAAAATATTTTTAACATACAAATAGTAAAAAAAAATATTGGGCAAAAAAAAGAAAATTTAAAAAAAAAATTTAAAAACCCTTTTAAAACAAAATAAAAGATTCGTATTAAGGAAAAAATAAAAAACCCTCGCAAAGTTCGAAACCCCCTCCTTTTGGGAATTTTTTTAAAAGGGGCAATTATAATGTTAAGGGTTTTTTTTTTTTCTAAGGCTTTAATTTTTAATTAAATTTTTGGGAAAGTTGGGGGTAACATCTTCATATATTTTATTTCCCAACACTTCTCAAAGAAAAAAAAATGGAGGTGTCAGATTCAAAATTCGTGGTGGCCACCATAAAGGTCAATGTGTTCCTATTCAACGATTTTTAAAGTGGGTATTTTAATACTATTGTATTCTAAGAGCATTATGGGTGGCGGCGCCATCTTTTTAAAAGTAAACCTTTATTACTTTATTTAATGTAACATCATCAAGGATATAAAATGGTTTGATTGGAGTATGTCCACATATCTAAATATCTATCTGCATTTAGATTTTTCTTAAAACAGCAATACACCTATTAATTTTGAAATCAAAAACCAACTTACATTTACCCCAAATCGACATTGTTGACGAACAAGTCATACCATGTGGGGATTTGTAGAATTCCAATGTCTTTTATTTTGTCGATGTCGGTTAAGGATACCGCAACTTTTTATTTGATATGTATCTAACCATATAATTTTTTTTGTGAAAACAATATTTTTAAAATTAATTTTAAAACTCAAAACAATATTGGGTAATATTAACACATAGGAAATAGTATATTACATACCGAGAGTGTAAGAAAGCCCATTACACACGATTTCGAAAATTACGGTACGAGCGTGAGCGAGTACCGTAATTCGAAAGAGTGTGTAATGGGCTTACCACTCGAGTTGTGTACTATACTTTTTCTACGACTTTATGTTTAGTTTTTTTATAAATAAAAGCAGAAGATTATGTAAACTTTAAGTAACAATACAAATAATAATACAAACATTTGCGTTGTCAAGGCGATGCTATTTGTTTCATAGCCAGCTTCTTTCCGTAAAATCTATTGAAAGTTTTCAAGATTTTGGGGGCTCGCGGCTAATGCGATTGTGGAACTGTTACGCACATATATATATATATATATATATATATATATATATATATATATATATATATATATATATATATATATATATATATATATATATATATATATATATATTACGTAACTGCCCTTACGCACAGTTTGCTTCTTACAGTATAGTGTTTGTAATTAGATTTAATGATAAAGGATGGTGTGTAATTAGGTTCTTACTAATATAGGAGTAGAAAAAATATTTACTGGACGTCAAATTTATTGTCGTCTTGGATTTTATCATTCCAGCTTCAGTTTCTAATGTTCTTACCGAGGTAGATTTCTGTTTCTAAAATTTTAAAGTGATTTTGGAGAATAAAATTAGGGTGTGTGCTTAAGACGACAAGACAGATGTGAAAACTTGACCAAAACGAGATTTCCTATAAACCTTTCACAATCTGATATTCACAAATGCATGGAATAAATTACTTTTGAATCTATATTCAGAAACTCATGCTTGCTGTTTTTGCACACCTCAAGTTTAAATCATTAAGATTCTTAAATCCAGGCTGTATGACTCAAGCCCAAATCCATGTATCCAGAGCCAAATACCCATACATAAATATACATTATGTCGGTTTTCACTTCCAGAATTTATTATGAATTTAGAGTAAGGTTTCATATATTTCAGGTGCAGTTTTTGTCTTAATAGTCAGACGAAGAAACCAAAAGTTTTACAATATTGATTTGGGGCAAATATATTCTTTGGCCCATCAAATGTCCAGAGAATGTGCTTTTTGGTTGAGGTTCATGGATTTAAGGTCAAATCTCATAGTTCTAAGATTAAATTTTTATAGTTTAATCGTTTTAGAAATTTGTACTTTTGAAAGTTATGTTTGTTAGTTTAGGGTAGGGATGCGCGATGTTCATTTATGGTCTAAAAACATCGATGGTTGATTGATCGATGATCAATGTTTTACCATCGATGGTCGGGTATCGAAAACATCCATGATAACATCGATGTTGCCTTCTAACATCGATATTTTTTGAAAAAATAACAAAGTTTTAAAAACAAATTAATAATCTTAAGGATATACTAAAAATTATTATAGTGTGTCTTTTTTGGTTATTTTATTTTTGGTAAAGACATAAAGGTTTTGTCCATTTATTTATAAATAAATAATAATTAAATGTTATATAATATTCAAAAAGTATTTAAAAAAGTAAAAAATTTTAAACATACGTTTAAAACTGTTTTAAGCGAACTGAATCTCGCACTTTATTTATACATACTACCTGAAATTTTGTATAAAAACTAAGACCTATATTAGATTTATTATTATAAGACAAAATTAATAAAAATTATATTATTGGGTTATATTAAAAAATTTTAATTATAAAATTTTAATATTATTATTTATTAGACAAAAATAAGTACCACCCCTGATAATGAATATATCTTAATTCCAAGCCGAGCCGCACTAAAAGATCTAGTGTCGCGGCTCTTTTGGGGGCGCCTTTGAGTTGGCGATACCCCATGGATGCTAATAAGCTAATAGACCATGAACAACCATCGCATCGTACCATTGATGTTAGAAAACATCGATGTTGTATGTTCGATATTTTGTTACCATCAAGGGTTTTGTTTTCGATTTTGCCATCGATGTTTAACATTGATGTTTGGCTTCGATGTCGCATCCCTAGTTTAGGTTTAAGATTAAATGTTTTAAGCTAAGGGATTTATTTTTAAAGGTTCCAGAATCAAAGTATGTGTTTTTTGCTTGGGGTTTATGGATTTAAGGTCAAATCTTATAGCTTTAAAATTAAATTCTCATAGTTTAATAGTTTGGGTTTAGAAATTTGTATCTTTGGAAGTTAGGTTTGCAGGGCTAAGTTTCATAGTTTAGAGGAATTAGTTTTTAAAGGTTCCAGAATCAGGATCGTGAAGATTACAGTTTCATATTTTTTCGGTTAGAAGAAGAACCTTGTATGGTAATTTAAGGTTATGGTTTATAAATTTTAGGTTTTGTTACAGGTTTAAATTAATGATTTAGGACTTTCTTACTCCCGTAAATATTTCTTTATACCCTGGATCACACCACCACCAAAAATATAAGAGGAAGTCGTCCAAATAATTGTACAAAATTTAAAACATCATATATTATTTTTATTTATAGTATAGTAGTATATAATTATCATTTTATATGGCTTAGTAGTGATGAGCAAAGCAAGACCAAGACCAAGACCGGGTAGTCTTGGTCTGGTCTTGGTCTTCAAGTCTGGTCTTGCTCTTGGTCTTGCACCAGGTCTTGGTCTTGGTCTTGGTCTTCTTGCAAGAGTCTTGCTGGTCTTGTTTTTTTTGGTAGTAATTTTAAATTAAGAAAATTTTAGATAAAATATATATTTTTTTAATACTTACAAATAAATAAAGACTATATTTTTTGCTTTAAATTTTAAAATATTAAATTTTTAACCTTACATGTACATTTAAATTATTTGATTAAAAAGGATATTTTAAATGTAGGGTTATTTATTTATAGCTTCATTTTAGTGGTAGGAATTTTTTAAATTTTCTTTAAGAAGCATATAAAGTTACAATACTAGTACCCGAGGGCAGAAAAAACTTTTTTTTTCAACCAGATGTGAAATTTCCATGAAAATGTTCTATTTTGTAAACATTGGTTTTTAATTCCAAAAAAAGGTATTTGAAACTTTTCAGTTCAAATAAACTTTCTATGTTAAATTAGTGAAACATTTGCCAAAAAAGTTTGTACAAATATTTATAAACATTCTGCATATACAAGGTGTTTTGATAGTGCGAAAAGATCGATATATCCCAAACCGTTCATAATGGTAAAAAACTTAGTATACAAAAATTATAAAAAAAGGGCGTAAATAAAATTATTCTCTATTTAGAATTTTTTAAAAAATTCACTACCACTCAAGAAAACTTCCCAATTTTTAGCTTTTTAAACCCAAAATAAAAATTTATAGCAAAAAATTAATTAAAAAAAGCCCCTGTATATTATGCTGAAAATTCTTGAACTGTCATATAGGTACAATGTCGACGTAGATGGTTTTTTATATATTATTTTCGGTTTTTACAAAAAAAGACGGCATCATTATACTTTTGGCATTGTTTTGACTTTTCCGTCTAAACCGGAAGTGAAATTTAAAATCCATTTATATAAAAATTTTTTTATAAAATGACAAATATATTTTTTTTTAAACCATCACTTTTACATTTATATCTTAGTTTAAAGGGCAATCTAATGATGCCACTTCTTAAGTGTGACAAAAATAATTTTTCCTGGATTTTAAAATTTTGATCCAGAAGTGGCATCACTAGATACCTAATTAAAATAAAAACATTAGGAATAGGTAAGTAATTTTCAGCTTTTATAACTTTTGTACTCTTAGTATTTCTCTGTCCTAAACGGTTATGGAGATATCGAGCTTGTCGGACCCTTGAGTCCCAATCTTATTATTTTTAAAACATGTTAATAATCTATTTGTTATCGTTTTTAGATAATTTTATTAAAAAACGAAGTGATCGATTTAATTATTATTTTATTAAAAAAAAAACCCGTTACCATAAAAAATTTTCTTTTTAGGCAGTTCTCGAACATTTTTTGTCATGTCTGATGAAATACCTCTGTATATTGAATATAAAAATTGAATATTATAATTTAAAAAAAGTGACAAAAGTGCAAAGAGTCTTGCAGGTCGGTCTTGGTCTTGGTCTTGCAAGCGAGAAGGCGGCCTTGGTCTTGGTCTCGGGCTTTGTCTTGCTGCAAGACCAAGACCAAGACCGCAAGACCAAGACCGGTCTCGCTCATCACTATGGCTTAGATAATAATTTAAATAAAAATAGCTGCATAATATTTCTATTACTTTTTTTTTTTACTTTTAAAAACCTTGAAAAAAATGTAAAAATAATTTATTTATTGAAAGAGAAAATTGGAAGCACACGAAAGTACTTATAATTTTTCTTGTGTCCTTGCCTAAAGCTGACTTTTTTTTCGCGCTTACTCTACCCTATTCTAACAGTAATGAAATAAGACTAACTAAATTCAAGAGGTCTAACTTGATAATGCGTAACTTGATCTCCCTAAAGAATACCTTAAATAACTCGACGCAACGGTATACTTAAATTAACAAAATTAAAGTGTGTGTTTCAGTAGAATGAGTTTGCTAAAATAGGGAGTTGCTGCCTTTAAGCTTATAAATATTTAAAAGTGGTAATGCGGTATTGCAAATTCTGCTAACTTCTGGAAGAATATTGTTTTCTAATTATAATAATCAAACCTCATCAATTTTGGTTAAATGGATAAAATGGCAAGCGAGTTTTTGCTAAAATTCTTTAGACAAATTTGTACATTATTAGAAATCTGCATATGCCTTCTTATAGAAAGGTACGAAACATTTGTTTAATAAACAAAATCCTAAAAAAATTAATCGCTTACAGCTATAGAAAGAAAAATGTTATTACAAAATAATAACAAAATAAAAGGAAAGTTGTTGGCATGATTTTTTTACCCTTTAGACAAGTCTATAAACCTCCATTTTTAACCAGAAAGATGTCCAAATTTTTACTTAAATCAAAATGAAGCTCTAAAACAGTTTACTATCGTTTGTGGAAAAATTCTAGTTAGTAATAATAATTAAAAACTTTTTGAACCAATGCAATACATTTTACGTTGTTTTAACCATACTTACTGACTTTTAAAACCAATGCAACACGATTTTTGTTGACATGTTTTTGTCAAACGAAAATAAATAGGTTATAGTCATGGAAGTTTAAAGGTGTATGGAAGCCCAATGCTATGGCCCATTCGATCAAAAAAGGTCCAGCCCAGTATGAAAATATCTGTCAGAGTGGGCCTCCGCCGATTCTGCGCAATAACAAAAATTCCCTGAAATAATTTAATGTGTTCCTTACTTACACACTGATAAATCAGTGTGTAGTTAGGCAACATTATTATACTTTACAGGTTTCAATAGTCCTTGAAGCCATCTAAGGCTTTTGTGCATGCGCGCGCGGCGCCCATGAAACTACCTATATCCGCGCTAAAATATCAAACCGTCGTCGTCTCATCATTCGTCATTTTCGTTGTGGTTTGTGTCCTTTGCGCTGATTGTTTTGTTTTTGTGTGAGTACTTATAATTTTTGGTTGCGTAGTTTCTTCGATTGATAAAACCTTCTTATTTTAGCGATTAGTGTTACTTATAATACTGTAACAAAATGATTAGAGAGGTTAAATAGTTTCGTTCCGCAAATCCAAGGGTAACATATCCGGCATTTTTTTAGGTAATAAATCTTCTTACATTCAAATTATATTTATATATTAAATCGTTAGTGGTAATCCAGGAAAAAATACAACATACCCATACTATAATAATAAAATAATTATACCTCAGAAAATAAGAAAAGTAAGGCAATTTTAACTATCTTTTAGGTGATTTCCACAATGTTTTGTGTATTTTTGTGTGGATTATTAAAAGAAATACAATATTAAGGTACTTTTATTTCATTTAATAATTTAGTATTATTTTTTTAAGGATCAAAATTATTAATTACTGGGCAGGCCAGGCAAATTTTAATATACACAGGTCCCTCTTAATTAAATGAAATTGAAAGTACAATTTTACTAAAGTTCCTTTTTGCTTTTTCTTGTATTTGTTTCTAAAAAAACGACTTTGGTTTCTTAAACTTACGTTATCAACACTTTAAGCTCGACATACTGTAGATACATAATATTTAACGGATACTGTTACAATGGATACCCAGGTACCAAAGGTTACTAAACATTTTTAACCACTGTTATTCTGTCATTAATGTTTGTTATTAGTGAAAAGTATATGCCTAAAAGCATTTATAAAATTTTCACTTTTTAATGTAGAACCAGAATCTTAGAATTAGATTAAACTCATTTACACTATCTTGCCCTTCTTTTATCACAACAAATCTGCGATAAGTACTTAAAACTATCATACAATGTTTGAAATTTATTTTAAAAATCTTGTTTTTATTTATTTACAAATATTTTTGATAAAAATACAACTCACAAAAATATCGACCATTTAAATAGAAGGCTTCTTTCCATGTTATATCAGATGATATAAAATCCAATATTACACAATAATTTTAAAGATTCTAGGGTAGTATCGTTTAATAACCAACAATTTTGTGCAAAATAAAAAAACAGTGAATGCTTGAATTTGAATAATGCGATGATGTCAACTTTATAGATAGTAAATAAAGAACATGAAGTCCCACTCTGACCTACTATTCATTGCGCAAACCCGCGGGGCCAACCCTCTATTCCGTTACCTTCGGCACAACGACAAGTTTTAATATGCAAATTAGTTTCGCTTGGTATTTTTATTTACTTCACTTTTATACGAGATGTAATACTAAAACTTGGCCCCGGTGGCCTCTGTCGATTAGGTCTTATGAATATGTGTGATTAGCGTAACGTGGACATCGCTTTTGTGGGAAATTTTTATATTTGCGTTTTTAATGCTTGTAGTTCTCTTATAAAAGGACTCCACAGAATCCTTATGGAAAATGGGTCTTTATCAATTTTTTTTAACCTTTGCTTATTGATAGTTTTAACACGCTGATTAAAAATTTTCATTTCACAAAACCCAATAATGGGTTCCAAAATTACCCTTAAAGGTCAGGGGGATGCATATGACTGACTACTGGTCAATTGCCTTTCTAAAATGTTTGATAGTGTAATCAAACTTGTAGCCACACACACAGTCACTAGACTTAATCCTGACATCCCCCAAACATTTAATCACCCCTCTCCCCTATCCCCATAATTCTTTCACCTCAAACCAATTCCTGCCATGTGACTTTTTCCTAATTAGAGGCTGTAAAACCCTTTGATTGTAAAAGTTAAATTTGGGGAAAGGGGGGTATTGAGTAGAAACCCTTTTTACGACCGGGGGATAAATTTCAGGGTTTCACACCCAATTAGCAGGGAAAAGTTACATAGCAGGCCTTAAAAAAAGGTTTTTTAGGTATTTTTTTTTAAGGTTAAAACCAAAGGAAATTTGTACCAAAATTTGTAATTCTAAAAATTTGGGAAAAATTTTAAAATGTTTTAATTCTGAGTTGGGATAAATAAAAGTTTTATCTTACAAAAAAAAAATTTTTGTTTGATTATTTTAAAAACATTTAAATATACAAATTTTTGTAAAAAAAAAAAATTTTGGCAAATGGTAAAATGCATATTCCTTTAAAACAACTAACATATTACCTTTCTAATTGAGGTATATCAGATATTGTAGATGGTCACTCTCCTAACATTCCTCAATGTAACTTCTAATGTGCCCCAGGGCTTAGTACCGGCACCAACTCTATTTATTCTTTGCATCAATGATATTCTCTTTTCACTATTAATCCCGTCAATGATATTGTTGACGATAACACCCTTTACCTTTATATTTTGTTCTTTCAACCATTTTCTGGGCCCGAATTTGACAACAACCGCTGAACAATCATGTTTTTGTCGCAAAAAAGCTCTTTAATAGTTATCATGTATTAATAAGCGGCCATGGTCTGCAGCACAAAGAGTCATTTAACCTTGGAGGCGCTTCTTTCGAAAAAAATCCTAATTGGCATAAACATATTATATAAATAGCCACGGCTCCTTGAAAAAGGCACGGATTTCTTTTTGGACAAAAAAATATTTCTTCCCTTTAATTTAAATATGCCGTATGTATGCCAAATCATACCTTCTCTCCAATATCGTTCCCATGTCTGTGAAGTAAGATCTCCCACAACTCTTATCATTCTGGATTTTACTCGTAGAAGTTTTGTTCACCTTATTAATGGTCCTACTCTCACAGAAAATTCTTTTTTTCTTACTCATCGATGACCTGTATGAGATTTGTGGCTTTTTGTTAGTGTCCGACCGAAAGTTTGGTTTCGGTCGAGTTTTGGCCAAAAATCAAGTTTCGGCGGCAGTTTCGGTTTCGGCCAAAATTGGCCAAAAACTTTTGCCAAAACTGAAACTGATTTTGGAAGTTGTCGTGCACGTTCGCCTAACTTCGTTTCTCGCGGCAAGTGCGCCGTTCGGATAGTTCTGTAGCAACACAACTTGGCCAGTGCGTTATCGCCCGACGCAAACATTCTTTAGAGGTTATGTTTTGATGATTGCAACAAAATTAGTTTCCATTTCCTGTCCCAATTAATGCAGAATAATGGGTAAAATGCACCAAATTTCAGTATTTTAAGAAATTTTAAACTTGACCACGTAAGTTTCGGTTTCGGTTTCGGCCGAAACTGAAGCCACGGCCGAATATTCGGTTTCGGTTTCTGTTTCGGCCAGAAAACCAGTTTCGGTCGGACTTTACTTTTTGTATAGGTATTTAATCCTCTTTGGTTCCTAGAAATAATCCAATATAATTTTTTTTCTAGCAGCTCCCAACAGAGAAATACGGTATGATGCTTTTATGCACATTTTTAGTCCATCTGAAAAGACATCGAGCTTCCTACTTTGTTTCTTTCTTTATCCCCTGATTGTCGAGACTCTTAAATCTGCTGCTTGCTCATGTATTCCCTTTCACTCGAACCTTTAAATATTTCAGCCCCATGTTAATAAACTCCATCTTACTGCTCCTAAAACGCCCACGGTACCAGCAGCATTGCTTTCCCTAGTTTACTAGTGTTTACCAGTCTAAATTTGATTTTTTTCCGAAGTCTCTATTGTGGGGGCCCCTCTTTTGTGAAGGCTCCCGGGCTGTAGCGCCGGTTGCGCTTTCTAAAATCCGGCCCTGATTGCGTCCCTTCTTTTAAATTCTACTAATATGGGTTTAATTCTTCGTGAACAGTTCAAAAAAAAAAAACAAGTTTTAAAAATTGTATATTAACATAATTAATATTTAAACTGCCTTTGACAATGTTACAAGAAAAATTATTTACTAAATGTGTCTTTTAATAATTAACTTTGTTGTTTAGTTTTTCATTTACGCAAAGTTTTTTCCAGGCAATTACAAGAGATCAATTTAGCAATTTAAAAAGCAAATCCTGAAAGCCGCAGCGCTAGGGATTTAGTTACAAATTGCCAAATTGATTGAAAGTAATTGTGTTGGAACGAAAAAATTATTATTAAAGATAATCAAACGAAATTTGCTTGAAATGTGGTAAAAAATGTTTTAATTATAATTTGAAATATTAAATTTTATATATATTATAAATATTATATATATATATATATATATATATATATATATATATTATAAAAATATATATATATATATATATATATATATATATATATATATATATATATATATATATATATATATATATATATATATATATATATATATATATATATATACATTTATTTATATATATTATATATAAATATTTTATTTTACTATATTAAATATATAAAAAAGTTTACAAAGAAAGCAGCTGCATATTATAGACTATAAATGGTAAATAATATTTATAAAATAAAATTTAAATAAATATTTAATTCTTTTAAAAATTTTAAAAAGCTAAGGACAACAAATTTTATTTTCGTGTCAAAGATCTGCTTTTATTAATACAAAACAAAATAAAAACTTTTTTGTTATCCAAAATTAAACTGCAAAACACCAGTACCATCTTTTAAAAAATTGTTCATAGAATATAACAAACCAAATCTGTAGGAAATTTACTTTTCTTCTGTTTTCTATATCAAGGCTATAAAAAATAGCCATTTTTTTTTTAAGATTTTGATCTATTTATACTTTAATCGGGATGCTTATATTAGTACTACTGTAAAGAATCAAAAACAAACAAAATGATATTTTGTAAAACTTTATCGGTACACTTTACGCAGAGAAAAATCTAAAAAACTGCTAAACTTTACAATTTTTTTTTTTTTAATTTATGACTTGGCCTCTTCTAAAGTTTGGAAACTTTATTTATCCCAAAATGTTTGTATATAATATGTTGTTTAAACAGATTTAAGGTAAACGCTGTCCAACGAATAGATTTTTTTAAATCGCAATTTAAATATTTTGCAGTGATATATTGGCCGACCTAGTGTATTAACTGTAATTGGTCTATATAAATTAAGTAAACAATTTAATAAACCTTAAATTTTACACTTTAACTTGTATATTTTAAATTTCTATATAAATTATTTGAAAAGTCTTAAAAGGCTCCGAACATTGCGGTGAACGCGCGACCTTTCTCTTGACGCAGAGTAGTGAAAAGCCAAAAATAACCTGCCACCTCCAACTATTTTGCTTTAAAAGCAAATTCAAAGCCGTTTTTACTTTTTCCAAAAACTTATATGGAAATTAAATATAAACAAGTTCTATAATAAAATGTAACCTCATTAATTATTCAATTTATTTAGTCTGGGTATCCTCTAATTTTTGCTTAAAATTTAATACTTAGCCTTACCTACAAATAAAAGACGTAAGTAAAGTTTTTACACAAAAATAACAGCTTACTTAAAAATTAGCCATATTAATGAAAATTACCACTGGTGTGACAATTATTTACCCTATATAGTTTACTTTTAAATAATTATATTCGGAAACTAATAATTTATTAATTTCTTAATTTTTAAAAAGAGTAGATGGAAAATTAATAGCAGTAAGTAATAAGGTTCTAATAAATAAATAGTTTTACTAATATTTAATAAATTAAAACAGCAATTTTCAAGGAAAATAAAGCAAATATTTTGTCTACTTAAGTTGTAAGACTACCTGAATTTTTTAATTAAATGTAATAGCCCTAAATTTTAATAAAGAAACTGTTAAAGTACCAAATTTAAACAAGTTCTGCAATATTGGCCACTTAAGCTATCTGTCCTACACTAGTTTTTAAAAAATATATATTAAATTACTTTTTTAGAGTGCCAAACCCATTTTTTTTATATTCTGTGCAAGGCAATTAATATTTTTTTTTAATTTTTTATATGTTTCATTGATTTTAACGCAAAAGCCCGAACGTAATTATTTATTGCATTAAATATTTAAAAATGTGCTACAACCCAAAGATTTTTTTTAATCTTTTTTATTTAGTTTTGTTAAGTTCTATTGTTAACTTTAACATAGAGTTAGTTACTCGACCGTTCGTATGTTCACTATGCGATATAAAACGCGATCTACGAATAACAAGCCTATAGGCAATACTTCCCTATTATCCCGTTAAATTTCGTATGCGATCCGTGTAAAACGTTTGAGCATTTCTGAAATTGGTTAAGGGAGTTATGGGCTGATTAAAAGTGAGCTTTTAGGGAATTTCGAATGCGCAATTCATTGAAATGCAACGAAAGGGTTCGCTTACAATACGGTTTAAGTTTACGGGTCTTAAAATTCGATTTAACCCCATCGCTATCAGGGCATACAAAAGATTTTAAATCTTTTTAAGATAAAGTTTACAATGGGTTGAAGTCTGTAAAGTTAAGGTTTTATTTTTTTCTTTAAGTATTTGATTGATTTAGCAGAGCTTACGTATACCAAATGCCAGAGATATTGTTAAGGCATCGAGTATTTAGTAAGGAGGCCAAATGTTCCTAAATTTCTAGCTACTTCTGAGAATTTTAGGTCTCTCTCCACTTAAGTACGTATTCTCTTTTAACCATAGCCCCCCCATAATCCAATCTGCTTACCGGATAAAAATTATTTTCTTTACGACCATGGTCTACTTTCGAAAACGTATTTTAGTTCAGAAAGGGTCACTTTTCCGCAATAGTGCGGAAAATGATTTTTTCCTTTGGACCTAATACTGTATCGAATTGGCTTAGTACTAATTTGGATCACCTCTGAATAACAATACCTATCAATTTGAATGCTAATATTTAATCTACTCTGTAGTATTTTTTTTAGATATGCAATTTTTCTTTAGAAATTATTTTTTTAACTTCTGTACAATTTTTTAAAATATTAGGTCAAATAACAATTAAACCAGGTTTTGTCCGTATTATTTTCACGGCAACAAAAGTAATCTTATTAGCCGTCAGAGTTTGTCAAAATATTTCTAAGACTTAAAAGTTTTTACCAAGTCAAATAATGGATTGTAAAAGATTGTATAAAGATAATGTAAAGGCTGCCAATGAGGTAAATATAAACCTGAAGATACGAGCAACAATATACCCAATTCTTAAATTGGTGCAAGAAGTAGCAATTTAAAAGCATAAATAAAGAGGTATTTTTGGCGTCTCATACACTTTGGACACTTTACTCAATGATTGAAAGTTTGGTCAAAATACGAGACATCCTGTACACGAGCAAGTTTTATAATTTAACATCGTTTTTAGAAAAGCAAAATGTTAGTTTTTAAACAGAGGAGGCACATATTTTTAGCAAAAAAGACATAACTTGGTTTATGTCAGCTCCGGAGACTTATCAAATGATCAAAGTTAGCACCATTTTTGCTTTAGCTGGCGCTTGTCGCAGAGCGGAGCTTAGGAATATTACACCTACTAATATATAGTGATGAGCAAACCAGGACCAAGACCAAGACCGGGCTAGTCTTGGTCTTGGTCTTGCAAGTCTGGTCTTGGTCTTGGTCTTGGTCTTGGTCTTGCACCACCCGGTCTTGGTCTTGGTCTTGGTCTTGCTGCAAGAGTCTTGCTGGTCTTGCTTTTTTTGGTAGTAATAATTTAAACTAAGCAATCTTAAATAAAATATATATTTTTTTAATACTTACAAATAAATAAAGATGGAGACTATATTTTTTGCTTTAAAATTTTAAAATATACCAATTTTAACCTTACTAAATTATTTGATTAAAAAGGATGTTTTAAATGTAGGGGTTTATTTATTTATAGCGCTTCATTTTAACGATGGAAAATATTTAAATTTTCAATTTGCAATACTGAGTACTCTAAGGGCAGAAAAAAAACTTTAAATTTCAACCAGACGTGAAATTTCTATGAAAATGATTCTGATATGTAAACATTGGTTTCTAATTAAAAAAAAAGGTATTTAGGAAGTATTTGTACAAAGTTTGTACAAATACTTTATAAACATTCTGCATATACAAGGTGGCTCGATAGTGCGACAAAGATCGATATATCCGAAACCGTTCATAATGGTAAAAAATTGAATATACAAAAATTATAGAAAAAAGGGCGTAAAATGTAAAATTATTTTCTATTTCAGAATTTTCCAAAAAATTCACTACCACTCAAGAAAACTTCCTTATTTTTAGCTTTTAACCTAAAATAGAAAAATTATAGCAAAAAATTCATTTAAAAAAATCGCTTCCCTGTATATTATGCTGGAAATCTTGAACTGCGTCATATAGGTACAATGTCGACGTAGATGGTTTTTTATATATCATTTTTGGTTTTGACAAAAATGACGTCATCATTATACTTTTGGCATTGTTTTGACTTTTCCGTCTAAACCGGAAGTGAAATTTAAAATCCATTTATATAAAAAGTATTCCTATATAAAATGACAAATATATTTTTTATTAAACCATCACTTTTACATTTATATCTTAGTTTAAAGGAGCAATCTAATGATGCCACTTCTTACAGTGTGGCACAAAAATGATGTTTTCTGGATTTTGGAAATTTTTGATCCAGTAAGTGGCATCACTAGATACCTAATTAAAAAAAACATTAGGAATAGGTAAGTAATTTTCAGCTTCTATAACTTTTGTACTCTTAGTTTTTCTCTGTCGTAAACGGTTTTGGAGATATCGAGCTTTGTCGGACCATTGAGTCACAATCTTATTATTTTTGAAACATGTTACTGAATCTACTAGTTATTGTTTTTAGATAATTTTATTAAAAAACAAAGTGATCGATTTAATTATTATTTTATTAAAAAAACCTGTTACTCATAAAATAATCGCATAATAGGCAGTTCTCGACACATTTTTTGTCATGTTTGTATGAAATACCTCTGTATATTGAATATAAAAATTGAATATTATAATTTAAAAAAAAGTGACAAAAGTGCAAGAGTCTTGCAGGTCGGTCTTGGTCTTGCGTAGTCTTGCACCCCTCGGTCTTGGTCTTGGTCTGGTCTTGCATACCCCGGTCTTGGTCTTGGTCTTGCAAGCGAGAAGGCGGTCTTGGTCTTGGTCTCGGTCTTGGTCTTGCTGCAAGACCAAGACCGGTCTCGCTCATCACTACTAATATACAGAACAAGGGAAACCTTATCGCTATTAAAATTAACAATTTAAAAACCATACCTCACGATCGTTTGTTATTTCCGAAGAAATAAACAAATAAACCAGAACTAATATAAAACGTGTTAAAAGCTAGAAGTCAACTTAGGTTTAAGAAAGTTACTTGGATGATTTAGATCAACTAAAAATATAGGGCTAATAAAACTCTATCATTCAAAAACTTCGAAACATCATCCGCATTTCCATCACCATCAACAGGTACAACATTTTTATCCAGCTCATTAACACCAGCTCTTAACCCCGCTGAGCCGATCTCATTAAAACATTAAATAGCTTTAACTATAAATTTGCAAAGTGCATCGAGTTGCATATTCAATATTAATATTACTAATAATACCTAATTAAAAAATGTATTGTTTCTTTGTTATAAATTATGTTTTATTAAAGCAATAAATATTTCAAAGTAAGTGTTTGTGTTTAATGGGGTCGTGAAAAAAACAATGTGCCCTACTTTTGCAAAAAATGTCTTTCCGCACTTCGAGTGCTTGCCTGAACTCCGCTATGAGTCGTTTAAGCAACGGCAATACCGTGCGGGAAAGTATCACTTTCTGCACTTATAGGAAAACTACCATTTTATCAAATAAAATTATATAAACAAAAGTATTCCAAACGTGTTAATTAAAAAGTCATTAATGTTATAATTAATTAAAAAGAAAACAATAAAGTTTTGTTAACTTCTGTATAATGTCATTGGCGATACTTTTATTTACATATTATATATGATGATAAATAGTTTTATCAGGTTTGCAGTTGACTAAAGGTCTCCTTTAATTGGGACCCGAACTATAAGCTTTGTCATTAGAACATTTAGCAAAAAACACATTTACTTTACTAATGTTTTTTTTTGGAATAAATATTAAAAAAAAGAAAACTTTTAAAGTAAGACAAAAAAACTTTACATTTTTTCTTTTGTTTAAAGTTTATAAACTTAATTGTGTAACTGTAATGTGCATTGAAATATATATATTGTAAATTAAAAAATATAAAATCAAATAAAAACAAATTATAAATAGTTTAAAAACGGGTCTTGTATAAACTAAACATTTTATAGATTTAAACATAAACTTCACAGGGTATTAACAAAGACTGAACCTATATGAACAACTGTAAATAGGATAATTCTTAATAAACCAAACAACTTTTTATGATATATCTCCACGTCTAGATTTTTTTGTAATAACCCACGATAAATCTCATGAGACTTTTTTTAGGTAATACATTTGTCGAGTTGTTCTGTTTTGGACCTTTTTGACTTTCAAATATTATTACTCTTGACAAAGCCCTAACAAGGTAAAATAATTGTAGAGTAATACTTTTACAATTTGTAAGCACTTAAAAGCAATTTTATTTACTTATAAATTTTTTTTAAGATGTTTTACAATAAACCAACTGCGGATACAATACAGCACTTCTCCTTCAATGGATTTTAAAGAGGGGTATTTAAAGTTAAAACTAATAATTATAAAGACTTTTCTAAACCATCATTTTTGTATATAATGTAAAGATATTTTAAAATTTATTAACAAAAAAAAGTTAAAGTTTGAAACTGATTATATACATTTTATCTACTTTCTTAAGAGGGTTTGTTACGAACATATTTTTTCCTCTACTTCCCTTTGTATAATTAGTCGATTTAGCCCGAAAAAAACTCGGCAAGATGTTTTAAGAGCTGTTCTTTTTTTCTTTTTTATACGGAAAAGACATAAACTGCGCAGAGTATAGACGCTCTTTTTAAAAACATAGTTAATTTCTTCTCCTACAAAAAGGTAAATTAGATAAATTAAAGGATCATTTATCTTAAAGATCCATTTTTATCTTTTAAGAAGAATAGCGAAACAAATTTGACTAAATGCAGATGGTCTGAAACCAAATCAAGAAAAAAACCATTAACATTAAAAAATCTATTAAGATTTTGGTGGCAAAATTACCACTATTTAAAAAATAAAATAAATTTAAAAAATTACTAAATCTAAATGATAATTATAGTCAATTAAATTTTGTGTATAAATTTTAAGATATTTTGAGTCCTTTTTATTTTTTATGACGAGAGAGGTTATTATTTTTAAAAATAAGAAGGATGGTAACCATAATGATTTAAAGTTTAACATTAAGCAAAGGGCACCAAGGAAAATTTAAATTAACGGATACGAAGACTTTACAATTACCTTTAATTACACAGTTACACCAAAAAAAAGAGTTGGGTAAACTTTTCATAAGACATATGTTTTTCGTAGTAATTTTGCTTCCTGATCAAGAATCCGGGATCTAAATTCTGCCATCACTTTACCATTTTTTTTCTAATCTTAAAAAACTGGTGAAAAAAGTAAAATTTATGAAAATAAACTAGCAAAAAACTGATTTTTTTCACCTTACATTACATTTTTTAATAAATTTATCAAATGAATCTAAATCCACAACCACAATTAAGGGAGCACATGTTTTTTTTAAACCATCTAGAAATCGCAGTTTCAAAATCTTTGCAGAAAATTGGTAATTTTGGGTGAATTCTGAAAATTTATGATGGCGAACCCAAAATGGCGGAAGTGTTTTTTAAAATGGCAAATAAATTTTTCGACAGTTTATTAATTTAAGCTAAATTTCGTATGAGATCATTTTTGAAGTTGCTGATTCCGAATGTGAGTCAAATTTGAAACATTTTCGATGGCCGATCCAGTATGGTGGATAATATAAGCAAAACCCACAAAGTGAATATATGCGAGTTTACGTAAATATAAAGTAAGTATTCAAAATATAAAATTTAAGCAGACGGGCCCAACATCATAAACAGACGTTTATTTACATAGATAGCATCTTTTTAAACTTTATTATGTTTTTAAAATGTATATTTACCTAAGCTCGCATACATCAAATTTATCTTTAATCTGTTATTGCTTATTTAATTCATTTTGTTGAATCCGCCATAATAAATATTTTAAAGACTTTAGATTCGGAATCAGCAACCTCAGCAACCACCTCTTACGAAATTGGCCTAAAATACGTTGATTTTCGAAAATTGAATTTGTCATTCTGACAAAACACATTAATTTTTAAAATCTGACTACAAATTCGTAATTAGTGATCCAGAAAACTCCCACATTTTAAATTTAGGCAAGATCCAAGAAGATTTTAAAAATATGATTTTAAGTCTGTTTTTTGAGGTTAAAAAAATTTACTAGTCCCACTCATATTTTGGTAATGGAATTAGATTTAGCACTTTCTTTTAAAAATAATAGAATTTTAATAAAAGTTTAAATTTTTCTTAAGTTAATTTTTATTAATTTTTGCTATCTAACAGTTTTTGGAGGTTAGAAAAAAATAAAAATGTAATGGCGGAATTTTTAACCACGAATTATTGATCAAAAGGTATAAATAGTATTAATTTTTTTAAAAATATTCTTTTTGTGTTTTGCATAATCATACTTACTATGACACACATTTTTTAATCTACACAATGCTTGTTGTTTTAAAAAGATTTAAATATAATAATAATTATAGGTCCAAAAATTTCTTTTGTATTAAAAAATTTAAAGGGTTTGTGTAAATTTTTTTAATTTTTAAAAGTTCTAAAATTTAAAATGCGAAATTTAAAGAAAATTGTAAAAACTAATATATAGAAATTATTTGAAATTTAAATGAGATTTTAAAAATTTAATTCGTTTTTTATAGGTTTGATGTATTTTAGGTTAGTTTTTTAGCAAATAGTAAATATGTTAATTTTTAAAATAAATATGCCAAATTTTATAGATCTATCTATCTATCTATTGTATCATGGTGAGTTCCCTCGCTGGGGCCCTAAGCACTGAGGCCTAAGCCCATTATGCACTACACCAACCCTTAAGCATAGACAGGTTCCGTCACCCTGTACTGTCCCTTATGTATGCATTTCTTTTACACTGATATGGTGCTGTCGTTTTGCTTACTAGAGTCCGAATTTCCTCACTAGTGATGCGAGTCCTGTTAGTGGTAGGAATCTTATGTCATTTAGGTCCTGCCATGCCGTCCCAGACATTTCCTCCTAATGTGCTCTAGTGCTGGGCAATCTCTAAGTACATGTATGGCGTCCTCTTTTCCCTCTCCACACCATCTACATGTACTTGTAGCTTTTCCTATATTGTTGAGATAGTGTCTGTTTCTACAATGATCTGTCAGTATGCCTGTCAGGTTTCTCATTTGCACCCTATTGAAGTCCTTTATGTTCATCGTAGGTCTTTCCATAGTTCTTCCCCAATAATAGCCTTTGATTGTCGGGCTTTTGTCTTTTTCCAGTTCTCATCAAAACCATTTCTCTATCCATGTTGCTATCTCTGTCATATCCGTGTTGTAAGAGATTCCCACGGTATATTCAGGTCCATCCTCAGCTCCCAAATTGGTGAGTTTGTCAGCCATTTTATTCCCCGGGATCCCTTTTGTCCAGGGACCCATTGCAGGGTGACTCTGGCGGTTTTCGTTAGTTTATTAATTGCTTCCCGACATCTATTCGTAAGTTCTGATCTGTGCACTGTATTTGTTAGCGCCCCGATTGCTGCCTTACTGTCAGAACATATAGTTATTTTTCCCCTGTATCTTCTATTAAGGCAGTATTTTATGGCAGTCATCCGCCGATGCCATGTCCACCTTGTGCATAAGGTCAAAGTGGATTACTGGGGGATGCCATCCTGCTTCATCGAAAGAGCCACAGTGCTCACTTGGCCCATGATGTCACAGTGCTCCCCTCCTTGTCTTTCATCGTCCTTCACACTTCAGTTTTAGTGCCTCTGCTCTTACTGAGGCTTTGATCATTATATGGAGAGATGGAAGCCCCGTAATAATCTCCAGTGATTCCGTCGGAGAAATTTTATAGAAATTAGTTATATATTATTTTGCATATCTAGTTATAGTTCACTACAGATAATTTTATTTTAACCAAAGCTTAATATTTTGATTTCACATGTTTTATTTTAAAAGAGATTTAAATTTTCATTTTTTCTTTTCAGGTAAGTTGCTGCCGTAACTTTGTGGACATTAAATTTTTTTTCGGTAAGATAACTTAAGTTTATTTTTCCATACATAAAATGTACAGGTTTGCTAAAATTTATTTATTGGTGACTATAAAAGTGATCCCTTTATTCGCTTGACTTGAAGAAAAAAAGATTTCGCTGTTTTGCTTTGTTTTTTTTTTCATGGGATCTTTACCAACGCAAAATTTTAATAAATTAGGTTATGTTAAAAAGTTATGCAAAATTATATTTGTTTTTATTTAAAATTTTCTAATTTATTTAAAAAAATATTTTAAAATCTTATAAAATTTGTTATCTCGTGGGCGATTCTATCTTTCTCTAGATAACTTCGAGACTCTCTCTTTTCTAATCTGATCTCAGGGGCATCTAAGCTCGTTTCCGGGCTGAGCTGGGGAGTTCGTCGGTGCCCTTTTATTCCCGGCTTAATCTTTACATGTTCGGGCCAGCGGGCGATGCCGCTGCAGCCGCCCTATCTTTTGCTTTTATAATTTAAATCCCTTCCTTAAAAGAAAATCCAAATAAACTTTATAATTTTTGAGGCCACCTGGGGTTTCTGCCAAAAGTGGCACCCACACATGTCAAATCCAGGGTGGTTTTCTCCCTGGACCAGGGTTTGGTACCCGGCCGGGGTCTTTCTGTGAAAGGTTCCTCCCACCCCGGAACCAATTTGGAGGGTGGCCGAGGCTGTGGAAGCCTGGCCTGGCCCACCCAAGTCGGCCCCGTCTTTTAACTTCGTGCTTACCCCTTTGGGGTGTTTTCTAAAGGGGGCCCAGATCGGTGGGCCCGGGGGTTTAGAAGGGAAAGGGGGAAGTTCGCCCTTCCCTTACATCCCTTATCCGAGGGTGGCCGTGGCCTCAGGACCTGGCCTAGCCCTCAAAGTCCACTATCTTGTAGCTCCCAAAATTATCATCCCTACATCTTTATAATTACTGTAACGGGGTTTTCTTTATACCAACTGGGCTCAAAAAGTCGGACGGAATTGGTCCCTTATCGGCAAATGGGGACCCCAGAGCCTGAATTAAGGAACCCCGGTATTGACGGCGAAGGGCTGCAAACAACAAACGCCGAAAAAGTAGCCGCCACCGTGCCGAAATACCCCCCTAATTGGTTTACCCTGATTGATAAGTCGGTAGCTATTAAGCTCCGCATTAAATCGGCGGGTTCCCTTGGGGGTTTTCGGGCGCGAACCCCACTTTTTCGGCGTTCCTTTTCCCCTCAAAGCGTTCTGGGTCGGGTGCCCCCGAGCCAAGGCCCCCATAAAAACATGATAATTTTGCGGGCAGAAAGGTGGACAGGGAACCGGTCCCAAACCCCCCTCGGATGAGGGAAGGCAGGCCCCTTCCATTCTTTCCCCAAACCCCGGTAATGAAATGTTGCAACAAGGGATACCAGGGCCAAATCTTCCAAGGGGCCTTTCGGGCCCGGTTCCGCCCCCAAAAAGGGTGTGACGAGGAGAATAAGGGGGCCGACGGGTGGGCCCGGCTTCCCCCTCGCCCCCTCCAAGTGGTTCCGAATGGGAGGAACCCCCCGGGGCCGGAAAACCCTGGTCGGGAGAAAAAACCACCCTGGAGTTGTGACAAATTGGTGCCACTTTTTTAAAATTTCTCAAAAAAGTTTATTTTTTTTTAAAATTTATTTATTAAAGCAAACATGATAGGGCGAATTTAACGGCGGGGCCCACCCATCGCCGTTACTGGTCGAGGAAAAGGGAGGTTAATTTCTAAAGGAAACCCTGGGAATTTTTATTTCGCTTAAGTTGTGGTATTGTTTCCAATGTAAATATTTTTTATTAAACAGGTAAAAATTAAAGTTGTTATTAAAAAAACTAAGTAAAACCGTAAGGAATCAGATTAATTTAAGATAAAAATGTTCTTATAAATTACATACAGGGTGTTCAAAAAATGCACGGTCTTTCGGTGATTCCTTATTAAATTTTTTTCTTAAATATGAGTCAGAAAATCATAGTTTCTAATATGGAGAGTCTTAAACTTTAAAAAATGCTTTGTAGTAATTATCTTAAATACCCTGTAGTAGATTGGCTTGAAATTAACAGTGTTATTTCTATAATAAAGCCCTAATTAAGGCCTAATTTCATTAAAATTATTAGGTCAATCTTTTCTGGTAACATAAAATTATCCGAATTTGTTTATTTAAATTTTTATTTTGCACGAAATCTTCAGTAAAACCTTGGCCAGAATCAAGAAGCGCCAATCTCCTGGCGCTTTAATCAACAAATCGCCTCCAGCGTCCTATCTTATAAAATCATTGTTTGCCTTTTCACTATTTAGTCCAGCTTTTTGGCAACAACTGTAGCAAATTTTCTCCGCATCTTTTTCTGGTTAAGCTATAATTCAAATTTAAAAACCCTTTCTTCCTTTGTTGCAACCACGAGTAATTATTTCTTTGATAACTTTTATTTGTTGTATAAATTTGAGTTAAGCAATAGTAACATTACCAAAAATCTAATAAACATGTTTTAACAAAAAATTCCACAGATACTGCTTAGTCCTAAGTTAAGTCGACAAAAAATATGATTGCATATTAGGCGTAAAGCCCTTTTACGTCCAGCTATTTACCCGCACAGCTCTGGCAAACAACTTTTACACGAGCCTAACGGCCAGTGATGATCCGTTTTAAATTTAGCAATGAACTTAGCAATTGTTAAAAGTTAACAACGGTTTAGAATGTTTAACAAAATGTCAGATTTTGACAGGTTGCCTACTAAAATATTAAATAACACTGACAATGACGTTTTTTAAACATTCTAAACCGTTGTTAACTTTTAAAATTGTAATTATTTGTTTCAACGCGAAACCTCGGTAAACTTTTGGTACAAAAATAACTATTATTTATCAAATGATTATTAAAATAAGTTTAAGAAGTGGTATTCCACTAACTCCAAGCTACTTTTTCTATACCGCAGCTTTAATAATATTGTTAGAATATAATAACTAACTTTTACCCTTTTTTGTCATTAGGGTGCTCGTATACTCTTTTTTTATTTAACAATAATTATTTAAACGTTATTTCTTTCAATAATGACTTAAATAGTTACATGGGTTTCACGGTTTTTTAAAATCGATTTTTTTTATTATTCTATTAAATTTTACAACATCTCTAGAATATTGCCCAAAATTTTCAAATCAATAGTTTTGGAGATACAGCCTTCAGATGTCGAGCGCTCGAGGCCAGCTAGGCTAAGCGCGCTGTAGGTATGCCGTAGCAGCTGTCGTCTATTGTTAGTTGGTCCTTCTTGTCCGTTTCTTTCCTCTCTAAAAGGGGAACTACTAGCGATGCAATTTCAAAAAATATTTCCAATACGAACGATTTATTTAAGTTAAAAAAATCCCACTTTTATTATCCTCAAAACTTCAAACGCGTTTTTCAAACTTGTTTTCAAAGTCGGTTGGCAAATTTTCAAGAACCTCAATCGATCCAGAAATTTTACAGGTCTTTGGGAAAATTACAAACTAAAAAAAAGTAGCGAAATTTTTACCAAATTTCATTTTTTGAAAAAAGTTTGAAAATCCAATTTTTACTTTTTCTTTTTTTCCCTTTGTCCAGTCCTAGTTTATGTCTAACTAAAACACATATTTTTTCACTTCGGATGATCCTGAAGAAGTTCTTCTGCCAACGCGGACGCACCTTTTTCCCGATGGGTCGCCGGAAACGACGTCACAATGGCAGGTTTTTAATATTTTTTTACAAAAATGTCAATACTTTTCTGTCAAATGTGTATCTTTATGACAGTACAGTATTTAAATTAAAAATTTAATTTTGTACATGAAAAATAAATTGTTGAAAAAACCATTTTTTCCCGACAAACCCATTAACCCCTTAAAGGAAACATGTCTCCAGAATATGATAACAAAAATCCAGACTTTTTTATTCATATTATAATTTTAACCTATGTTTTTATTAAAAAAAAATATATGGACAATAAAATTGCAGCACCTCTAAGATTTTTTAGTATTATTTTTAACACAACAATAGAATATTTGCTCAAATGTGTCGCGGATGTAGTTTAAATAAGGATCTTTTTAACTTGAGACTTTAAAATGAAACCAAAAAAAACATCTTAAAACTGTATCTTCGGCTAGAAACCACTGTTTGATGTTCCTACTTACAACAAAAGAAAATCTGACACCTGATCATATAACAACCAAAGGAGAAAAGAAAGAAAAAAAATCTTCGAACAGCCCATTTTACGGGTGGAAAATGAGTTGTTAATGTGGCGTGCTCGTTACTTTATGCCGTTTACCATTTTTCTAAAATGTCTTTAAGCTTCAATGGTAATTTAATGTTTATATATGCAAATATTTTAAATTTAAATTAAGCATTAAGGCAGGGTAAAATCCATTAAGGTAATAAAATTTTTGGTTCATTTATTAACATCTTTATGTTATATTTTTAAAGTGAAAAATTTTTTGTGTTGTTCTTATGTTAAAGGAAAATATAAAACTATAAAATTGTAAAAAAA
>JAHBCN010010518.1:0-31547 GCA_019359885.1 Listronotus oregonensis | reverse complement strand
TAAAATTTTTTAAAAATTTAAAATTTAAATATTATTTTTATTAATTTTAATAAATTAAAATTTTTATATTATATTAATATTTTTATTATATATATATATATATATATATATATATATATATATATATATATATATATATATATATATATATATATATATATATATATATAAAACCCATAAATCGTTCAATTTAAAAAAAAGGGAGATTGCCCAGAAATAAAATTTTTAATTTTTTTACATTTCTGGAAAAGACATAAAATAAAAAATAACTTTTTTAACTTTTAAAAACTTTTTTTCCCCTGTTAATGAAAAAGGGTTTTTTCCGTATCTTTTAGTTAAATTTTTAAAAAAAAATTTTTAATTAAATTTAAGGGGGAAAAGGAAAAAACCCCTTTTTTTTTTAAAAAAAAAAACCCCCCAAAAAATGAAAATTTTTTAAAAAAAAATTTAAAATTAATATATTATTTAAAAAATTTTTATTTTTATATATAATAAAATTTATTTTTATTTTAAAAAATAAAAATTTTTTTAAAAATTTTAAAAAAATTATTATTATATTATTAATATTATTATATATATATATATAATATATAATATATATATTATTATATATATATATATATAATATATATATATTATATTTTTTATTATTTTTTTATTCACGCTTTTCCCCCAAAACAAATACTTGGATTGTCAACATCTTTTTACTGACTTACATTTTCTTTCTTAGGCGAAATTAAAAAAAAGGAAATTTAAAAAAATACCCCGACTTAAAAAAAATTAATAAAAATTATTTTTTTTATATACCCTCAAAAAAAAAAACCAAAATTAGGGACAAAACAAATCAGGAGCCAATAATTTTTTTTTAAGTTGCTGCCAGCACATCTATCGAATATAAATCTTAATTAAAATAAAAACGATGGCTTTGCTGGCAAACTAAACAAAGTTTCTAATCCCCTTATTTGTTTCCCACCTACTTTTGCTTTCGTTTTTTGATGGCTTATTCGGTGTATATAAAAAAAAGATTTTTTTATAATTTTATGCTATTTGTTTTAGGTCGGTTAATTTTTTTTTTACCTTTTAACTGGTGTTACGAATTTTAGTAGAAGCCAAATTAATTTCGTATGCCTATGGATGTGAATTTTAAGCGAATTTCCCCGCTTATTTTGACGATATCTGTGCTTGACGTCTGTTGCAACATGTGTATCCAGTATGTTATCTCCAGTTCTTTACCCATCTCTTTTGCTATTATACCATAATTGTAGCACTGTGTTATCGTTTTGCAATAAAATGACCTTTAAATAGAACACCGCATTGGTTCGCTGAAATTTATTTGCTTTTGCGAGTATGTTAACATTAATTTTAAAAGGGTTATGATAGCCGTATCGCACCTCCGCTTCAATAGTGCCACAAGTCAAAAAAATTGACTCATTATTGATACCACACACTTTACATATATTTTTAAAATAATTGGTAATTTGTAAAAAAATCTAGCAAAACCGTATAAGATTTAAATTTTGCACAACTTGTACAAAATTAAGTTTCCACATTGCAATAAACCCAATAATTTTTAAGTTGATAACTTGTACAAAAATAATAACTATTATTTTTAAATTATTAGCTGATTCCCCTTTTTTATTTTTTGTTAATTTCAATAAACTAAGTACGCATTTTGTTTAGTAGAATGCAAGTTGGTATAAAAACAAATAATCGCTGCAATATTTTGAATCATTTTTAAGCAGGAAAAAGGAATTACATAATGCCAAATTTTTGTATTCTTGAATTATGTGTTGAGTAAAATAGAGTTCAAAAACTTTAAAATATATAATGTTAATAAATATTATATTAAGAGCGGGAAAAAGAGTAAAATGCTTTACAGATGTTTTTCGCTAGATATCTTGAAAAAAGAAACCAATCCGTATTACTTTTAAAAGACCTGATAAGATCTTAGTTGTCTATGGATGATTTATAAAAATATTAAAAAATTAACTAAAACAAATAATAAAACAATAAATTTTTACTAAATATTAAAAATAGTATTAAATAGTAAAATGTTATACTAGGTGTGCAAAATTTAAATACTTTATTATATTACTATATTAAGTGCTTAATGTTTTTAATATATTTTGTTTTTCTCAATATTTACATTTCTTTTTGAAAATTAATATGGAGTGTGTAGTTTTAATATCAAGGTTATTTTATTTCAAAACAAGTAGTAGAATTATTTACAGGGTGTTCCAAAAAAGAGTCTTTATATTCTGTAAAACTCTAAACGATAAAAAAAATTAGGAACTCCACTGGTTCAACGTGATATTCTACACAACCTTGCTTTTACTTTATACTCCATTTAAAACGCGGTCCTGGGTGCCCAATTTCGCTGCGAGTGGAGACTACCCTCATAGTACGTTTTTTGGGTCACGCAACTCGGAAATTCTGGCATCACCTCTAAAAATGCAAAAAATCCCTTTTAGGTTTTTCTTAACAAAAAACTTTTAAAAAACTTATGAAAATGCTCTTTAGGCACCTAGAAAATACTTCCAGGGTACCTTTTTTTTGGTCACTGATTTCAAATTTGGGGGTCTCACAATTCTAAGCCCGGAACACCCCAAAAAGGCAAAAAAAACCCTTTTTAAGTTTTTTAAGAATAATTTTCAAAAATTTAAAGAATTTTTAAATATTCATAAAAATTTGTATTTTCAAGACATTATATTAATTTAAGCCCTAATTAAATTTTAGAGTACTCATTAAGGGCATAAAACCCACAATCATCCCTAAAATATCGTACGATTATAAAAATGCAAACAAAAAATTTATGCTTTTTTTTCTAAAATTTGAATAAATAGCCATTTGTCGACCAAAAACATATTTTTTCCTAAGAATTATATTAAATCGCACCCCTTTGTGAGCTTATCCAACTGTTAAAATTGAAAGAATAAGTTTTTTTTTATATTTCTCTTTATTATACCAAAAAATTTGTTCAAAAAAGTATCACTAGATGTTGTCACCCTTTGGACGACAAAAACTACCCTAAAACATGATAAAATAAAAAATGCACAAAAAAAGTACATTTTCTTTTACGTTTCAAATAAAGCAATTTTGATTTTAAAAAATTATTATTAACAATTAAAATGAACCATAAATTTTCTTGAAGGTTAAAAAATTGAATTAGCATTTAAAACGTACTCTGAATATATTTTCAAGGTGCCTAAAGACCATTTTCATAAGTTTTTTTTATAAGATTTTGGTTAAAAAACTTCGAAACAGAATGTTTTTTGCACTTTTAGGGGTGACGCAAAAATTTCAGAGCTGCGGGACCCCGAAGTTCGGAATCAGCGATCCAAAATAGTACTAAAAGTAGTCTCTACTTGCAGTGAAATTGTGCACCCAGGACCCGCGTTTTAAATAAACTATTATTTCTATCTTTGCTAACAACCGAGATACAGCAGTGGTGTACTAAAATCCTTAAAATTTAAAAAACGACCTGTATCTCAGAGACAAATCAAGTGAGTCGCGTTACGTTTTTACCGTTGTAGTTGTTTCGAAAATCAAAGTCCAGAATATGCCATTGGATTTGCTCTATTTTTTGTAGTTTTCCCAATTATTTTGAATATTCATCGAACAGGCACTAGCTGTACGTCTTTAAAAACCTTTTAAAATTGTTTAAATACCAATTTAGCTCTTTTTTGGTGGTTTAACGCTAAGAGTGTGTCCATTTCTGCTTTTTTTTTTTAATTATGACGCTATTTGAGCGGAGGTGCTGTATTCAGTGCGAGTCTCAAACTTGGAATAAATTCAGTAAATCAAACAAGGTTTTTTTGGGAAATATGCTCGGACTTGTTAATTAGTATTCTAAATTGCGCTCTTTTTTTATGTAATAAAATTTTATACAGCATGTCTCAAATTTGAGATATGACGTCATCAAATATTATTTTAAATGACAACACTAATTTTTTAAGACTATTTTTAAAGAGTATATCAAGTTACACATGTGTGCCAAATTTCTAGTTTTTATTTCTTGTCATTAGAAAGATATAACCATATACCGGGTGTTTCTCAAAGGTGGTTCTCCCCTATAACTTTTTTATTTTTTAAGATGAGAAAATAAAATTTGGCGTGTTGATATATGACCTAAAAATGCATTAAATGGCGCGTTCAATTGTTTTTGGTGATTTCGCCGAAATGACTCTTTTAAATTTTAAATGGAACACCCCGTATTTTTTTACCCATTCGATAGTTAATGACATTCTTAATACAATGACAGCCCATATGTCAACTTTTGACATTTTTCTTTAAAATTATTTATTTTTTTAAAATTTAATCTAGAGTGCCATAACGTCGTTAAAACAACCAATTTTGAGTTAACGAGGCGTGAAAATATAGTTTTAATTATCTGACGTATTTTATGTCTTTTCCAGAAAGGTGAAAGGATTAAAAAAAATATTTTTGGACATAATTCAGTTTTTTCAAATGGAACGATAGTGGCTCGTTGGCGTAATTAAAAAGAGCATTTTTTTGTGAATAATTTGATGACCTACACTTGATATTTTAATTTAAATCAACACCAAAAAAACAAAAAAATAGGCATAGTAGTTGTTGCTCATAAAATTAATAAAACATCCGGTCCGTGGCATTCGAAAAGAGTCATATGCATTTCGGCAATTTTGTCAGGTAGGCTTGGAAATAAACAAAAACGTTGATGCTAAACAATGATGTTAATGATGACTTATAATTAAATGCGAGTTAGTTTTTTAAATTTATTGCTGTGCTTATTAATGGGGAATTTTAATTTAAATACCTATAAATATAATAAATATAATAATTAATAATAATAATATAATAATTATTATTCTTATAAGCAACAACTACTATGTCTACTTTTAAGCTTTTTTAGTGTTGATTTAACTTCAAATATTAAGTGTGGGATATCAAATTATTTACAAAAAAATGATCTTTTCGAATATGCCAACGAGCCACTATCATTCCGTTTGAAAAAAATTAGTTATGTCTTGAAATAAAATTTTGAAATCTTTTTACCTTCCTGGAAAAGACGTAAAATACAAAAGATAATTAAAACTATTTTTTCACGCCTCCTGAACTCAAAATTGGTTGTTTTAACGACGTCATGGCACTCTAGATTGAATTTTAAAAAATTTAATATTTTTAAAGAAACATGTCAAAATTTTACATATGGGGTGTCATTGTATTTGGGATGTAATTTTCTATCGAATGGGTAAAAAAATACAGGGTGTTCCATTTAAAATTCGAAAAGTTGAGGTCATTTCCGGTGAAACCGGAAATTATCAGAAACAATTGAATCCTTCATTCGTATCATTTTTAGGTCATATATCGACAAGCCAAATTTCATTTTCCCATCTTAAAAAATAAAAAAGTTATAGGGGGAAACCACCTTTGAGAAAAACCCGGTATATTTTACATATACAGTACTTGGAATTCATTCAGTAAATCAAACAAGGTTTTTTTCGAAAATATGCTCGGACACGTCGATTATTATTTTAAATTGTGCGCTTTTTGATGTAATAAAATTTATTACAGGATGTCCCAAATTTTAGATATGAGGTTATCGAATATTATTTTAAATAGCAACACTATTTTTTTTTGTAAACTATGTTTAAAAAGTATATCCAGTTACACATGTGTGCCAAATTTCAAATTTTTATTTCTTGTCATTTAAAAGATATTCTACCAACATCTAATTTAAAGACTAAAAAAATTTAATTCGATTTAATTTAACGTCAAAATAATAAACGTCAGCTCGACAAAAAATGATAAACCAATACCGTTTGGCATTCCACTTTTAAACTGCATAAAAATTAAATTGAGATTAATTAGATTTGACAAGAAATAAAAATTTGTAATTTGGCACACATGTGTAACTTAATATACTCTTTGAAAATAGTCATAATTAGTGAGACCATTTAAAAAAATTGTCGCTAACGTCATATATCTAAAATTTAAAATACTAATTAACGTGTCCGAGCATATTTCGAGAAAAAAAATTCTTTGATTTACTGAATTTATTCCAAGTTAGAGACTCGCACTATACATTTAATTATATTTTATTGTTAAATAATAATATCACTTTTTTTATTTCGTTTTCGTTTTTTGTTATTCCATTTAAGACTAGACACCTATAAAATCCCTAATTTTCCCATTAAATACTGATTGGAGGTAATTGCAGACATCTAAATATCGGAAACTTTTACTACCCCGTCATAAAAATAATATCTGGAAATCCTCTAGCAGTTCCAGGAAACGAAGGGTAAAGACTCGCTATTAGATTTTATTGGCAAGCCAGTCTGAATATCAAACTTTTCGCCGTAGAGTTTGGCGTCTATTTTAGTTAAAAGTTTTGGAAAAATATGAAATGCAACGTAATAATTTTCATAAAAAAACACATATTACCATCGTATATAAACAAAGTAATGCAATTTTTCAAAAATAATAAATAAAATATAAAAAAAAATTCCATTTTCGCTTAAATAAATTCAACGCAGAAGTGCAAAGTATAGAGATATAAATTATAGTTAAAAAAAAACTAAAAAAAATAAAAAAAACACGCTTTTATAGCGAATTGGACTAAAGAATAGAAAATAATTCAATTTTAGTAAAAAAGGCGTGGGGTGCTTGTTATTAAGTGCTATAATTATTTAATTGGCAGCTATTTACAAAATTAGAGTTATTATAAAAATATAGTAAAATGCACTTCACGCTTTTTTTCGGTTTGCTATGAAAGCGTCATGAAAGGTAATCTTAATCAAAAGCCTCGATTATTGTATATCTTATGTTTGTCAGGCAGGGGTGTGTTCTTTCACCACTTCTCTTTAACCTCTATTCAGAGAAAATTTTCACCAAAGCCCTTGAAAATAATACCGGTGGAATACGAGTTACCGGCATGCCACTGAACAATTTGCGTTATGCAGACGATACAGTACTTCTCGCCGAAAACATGCCAGACCTTCAGAATATGTTGAATAATGTCAATATAGCTAGTGGAGAATATGGTCTGACGCTCAATGTTAAGAAGACCAAATACATGATTGTCACCAAGACTAAAGTGACCAACGAACATCTGTATGTGAAAGGCAAAAGGCTGAAAAGAGTCGAGAGGTATGACTACCTAGGTAGTGTCAACCGTTCCGTGGACTATTGTTCAGAGATAAGGATTCGCATTGAGACAGCCCGTGCATCCTTTGTGAAGATCAATAAGCTGCTCTGTAGTCGCCATCTGACCCTGGACCTAATAATTCGGATGCTAAAATGTTATGTATTTCCAGTTCTATTTTATGGTGTAGAACTTGGACACTCAACGTGCATTGCGAGAGGAAACTAAAAGTCTTTGAGATATGGACCCACCGTCGGATGTTGAGAATTTCATGGACCGAACATATGACCAACGTGGAGGTTCTAAGAAGAATAAAGAAAAGCGTAGAAGTCCTACATAAAGTGTAGAAAAGGAAATTGCAATATCTCGGCCACATCATGAGAGGTCCAAAATATGAGATTCTGCAACTCATAATCCATGGAAAAATTGTGGGAAAAAGATCTGTTGGAAGAAGAAGAATATCTTGGCTTAGGTATTTTTGACAATGGTTCAATATCTCGTCATTCGACCTATTCAAGGCAGCAGCTTCCAAAATCAGAATAGCAATGATGATAGCCAACCTCCGAAAGGGAGACGGTACATAAAGAAGAAGAAGATATTTGTCAATAAATCTATTATAACCAACGGATCATAACAAAATTCGATATGGAAAAGGAAGACCCCTATAGATAACACGACATGAAGGTCGGTAAAAAACCCTTTCTCCAAAAATAATTATTTTGTTGCCTGTATCCTAAATTCTTGTAGAAAGCGTTTTGTGCTTATTATTATCATTATTTTTTATTCTGATGATCCAGGTCTGACAATTAGAACGAAGATATGAAATAATTGTATTGTCATCGGCTCTTGACCCTTAGAAAAATGTTCAAGTTAACCATTACTCTCGGAAATATCACCATCAGAATATAAGGAATTATATACCCAGTTTTTAACATGGTGTGATGGCAAAAAGGTAAAAAATTGATAAAATAAAAAAGTAAGTAGTATGCCAGTCCAAATGCAAGCCAAACAGGCCAACAGCCATTACAGTTAAACGTTTACCATTAACAACATCATGATCAGCAGCAGGAATTGTTTTGAAAAAATTTGTTATTAATACTTATAATAATTAGTAGTTGAATTTTTTAACATTTATTATTAAAAAATAGTTTTTGTTATATATTCATAACAACACTAGTTGTGTTAGAAGTTTCATAACGTACCTCAAAACTAGAAAAATACTTATGTAAAAACGTCATAATTGAACGGTTATTTGCTAAATAAAATTATTCATTTTCTGCAATTATAAATGTAGTTTATGGGTAAAATTTTAATTAAAAAGTTAATACTGAAAACAGTTTACTTTCTAGGCAAAATGATCGTTACTTTGCAGAATATACTTATTAACACTCTATAAAAAATAAACTTGCATAATAGAGATCATTTAAAAAAATTGCTTAAAATATCTGGATTGTAATAATGATGATAAGTAAAACAAAGAGAAGAAAGGTTAATTATTGTTAAAGACAATTTTCTATAACCGACCACTATCCACTAAAAAACATGATTTGATGGTGTCTCACTAAACATTCAAAATCTATAATCACTGTTTTAAATTTCATAATTTATTTTAAAGTTTTAGGGATAATTTATATATTTCTCCTAACATGTTTACAAATCTTCATCAAAATTTTGAAAAAATAAATGGTTTGGAACCTGTTAATCGTTTTTAAAAATCATTTAATTCGGTCAACCAACTGCCATTTCGAAAACTGCTCTTGAGAACGGTAATAACCAGAATATTTTGATGATAACTTTGACATCAATTACCTATATGAATAACTAGAATTTCGCCTGCACTTTGCCTGCGCGGACTACGCAAAAAAATGCCTTAACGTTTTTGAAATTATTTTATCGCCTATGTTTATCAGGGATAATGTAGGATTCTTATGGTAAAAGAATTTGTCAAATCGATTCAGTAGTTTCGGCTGAGATAAGAAGGAAGATTGCCGATGGCAATGGAGCGAAGTGTACCAGCGAATGCTGTCATTAGACGCACTTTCTCCCCTCTCCGCCTGCTAAAGTGCGTCTACATGGACGAGAACGGGAGACGCACCGCCCTTCTCAGACGACCAGTGGTCGATTTTCATGTAAAAAAAATTATTAACAATTTACATTTTGCGATGGCATACAATTGTAATTTTATTAAAAATATTGATAGAAAATTTTTAAAAAATGGGGAAATTGAAACTGCGGTCGCGGTTCGTCTTCCGTTCTCGTCCATGTAAATGCAGTTTAGCAGGCAAAGTGCGTCTAGTTCGGGAGTTGACCATGTCGGGCGCTCTTTTTTCGTCGCGTTTTTATAACACGGCATCGGCAATCTCCCTATTTATTTCTGGTTTCGGAGCCTACTCAATTCCATCAAACAAACAATCAAATCTTTCCTCCCTATAATATTACTATGGATGAGGTAATAATAGCTATTTCGTTTGGTTGTAGGCGGTTGAATCCGTAAATTCAATTACTGAAATTGCTTAGCACGTTTTTGAGAAATACAAAAAAAATACTGGCTAAATAAAGCAATTTAAGATGTAACTAGGTTGGTCTAAATATACTTATTTTTACATCAGAAGTCGGTTATATTATTGGGACAACCTGTATTACTGGTAGTCAACAGTTGTTTACAAATTTTGGTTCTCAGTGATGAAACCAAATTAATATTGGTTAATAAATAGGTTATAAACCAGTTATAACTTGACTTAAAATAAAGTTAGTTAGTTCTTGTTAATTTTTACAAACGTTTCTATGGTAACAACAATACAACGTTACTATGTACTGGTCAATGTCATCAACTGAATCGTTAAAAGTTGATTTAACACTGGCCCTTGTGGTTTTTTTATCGCCTTTTATGGAAACGTGGAAAAAAATCAAAAAGCCGGAAGTAGCTGAAAGAATTATTTTAATATGGGATGCAAGAAAAGTGAAAAATGGATGACTCCGGCGCTCTTAAGACACTTCACAAAGGCCGTCGGAATGGGAAAAACCTAAGTTGATTTATTTAAATAAATTATTACTCCAAATTATAACTATAATTTAGTATTACAACCGGAACTAACCAGAACTAAGAACGAAAAACACTTCTTGTTCTTGCCGCTCTTCGTCACTTTTTAAGCACTTTTAAAAACTGTACTTAAAGCTGTTTAAAAGTTATAATTGTTTTCCTTTTTACTTTAAATAATACCAAAATCCATAGTTGAAGTAAATATCCAAGTACACAGAACTGGCGAAAAGAAAAAATAAATAATGGATATTCCAATAAGTTTAAAATTCTAATTTTATATGATTATTATTAAGAGCCCCATTTATAAAATCCTGGCAGGCACCTTATTAAAAAATTAATAAGGCAGTATACCGATAAATTGGAAATGAAATAGATAATCTTCCTTCTGCCGGAACCTAGTTAAAAAACACCCTTTTTATGTTAGGCCTTCGCAGTTAACCTACTTTTATAGTTTTATAAAAAAAAGTAACATCAAACTTTTAAAATTTAATGTCTAATAATTTTATTTAACTTTTTTGTAACTTAAAAATTGACAGATCACAAAAAGATAAGAGTTGACTTTTATAACTGAATAAATACGAAAATATTTCCGACAAGGCAAACAAGTATACAATTCCCCAAACAAAAATATGTTTTGGCTAATCCAATTCTAAAAAAAAACCGTTCCCTTGATATCATAAATAACTTCTGGAACAGCAAATTTCAAACCTGTGAGACCCGAAAAAAGTCCTTAAAAATTGCGACTTTTACTTTTTCCGTCCCAAGTGACCCGTCCCCTTATAAACGCGTTTGCAGATTTATTTCTCTTTTTAAAATGCAAATAGAATGGCCCCAATGATCCTTATCTTTATGGAGGGCGTATTTTTCTAAAGTAATTAGTAGAGAATGCAAGGGTTAATCAGAAACATAGAAGGAATAATTAATTAAAAGGGGAAGTGCGCCGTATTTTAATTCTTATTTATTATGCTACTGCTAAAAGGGTATGCATAATATTATTTCTGTTATTGTGTTTTTATTGCTTAGTTACCAACTACATTATAGTGCACCTTTTACCCGTGCGGATGTTCTTTATGGCCTGCCCGGGCATAAAGCCAAAAAAAGATGTAAAAGTTAACGACTTTTTAAATAATCCCCAAGAAAAAATATATGATTTTTTCCCCTCTACTTTTAGGTCGTAGAACATGATTCTAACTTCAGGATCATGTCCTACGGACCAGAAATGGGAAAAAAGAAAAGTTTCAGAAGGTATGCCTTCTGGATCTGGCCTTATTTTTTAAAGATATACTGTCTTCCAAATCTCCTTCAGCAACCAATGTAATCTTCCATTCGTAAATCCAGCCTCTGCCAGAAGAGTTGCCTATGTTCGACGCAGACAGTGACCAGTATATTTCTCTGGATCTGTTCTTTTCAACTAACTGTATAGTACAGCGACCTTGTCTTTAAGTCAGAAAAAACTTTTTTTCCGAACAGCCATGTAGTCTCATATTAGCTTCAAACTGTTTATTTTGTCTTCGTCAACAATGGTAAAAACGCGCTTTTTACCGGTTTTTGTCTCTGCTACATTTATCACTAAAATTGATTTTCTATCCTCTACATGAGTAACTAGCATATTCGCAAATTCTTGTCGTCGACATTCACCATATACACCAAATATTAATACAACTTCATTTATTTAAAACATCTTTTCTGTACAAAACTTTAGTAATTTGTCATATTCTCTGTCGTAGGCATGTCTCGATTTCTTTGGTAGAAAGTTTTGTGTTGCTTTTTCTGCTTTTTTTTCAATTTCCTCAGAAATTTCAAAACTTTTTTGCAATTTGACCTTTTAAGTTTGACAGCTAGGAAAATTTAATTTCCCTAGCAACGATTATAAGCCAATATTGTAAAAAAATAATGTTTTTAAAATCAAATTCAAGTTTTTCAATTTTTTAAAACGTTTACTAGTATGACATAAAAGTTGGCGAGTTTTAATAGATGTGTATGGTGTAAACACCTTTGGTACATAAATAACTATTTAGTCACTTACGGAAAAAAAATCAGTCAATTTTGCCCCCTCCCCCCCCTAAACTCTAAAAATGTAATTGTTTGTACCTCTAAAGGAAAAGATAAATTATTTGCTGCATAATTTGGTGCCAATTCTATCCTTAGTTCTTCTAATAATTAGCATCCTGTTTCCGTTTTTCATAAAATGTCTAAAATCATATTTAGTGTCAAATAAAACAATTGTATACTTTTTTATCCTTATTTTACGAAATCTCTTGGACTTTTAAAATAATGTATTTCTACCTTTAAAATTTCTTAAAACACTGCTATTTTCCTATAACAGAAAAGCAGCATGTGTGTAAGAAAGAATCTTTCCGATTAGCAATCTTTCTATCTTTTTTGTATTGTTTGCAAGCTATTTAGTGTCTCAAAAACATAATGATGTATCCTAAGCTTACCAGAGGGAAGTTTTGTAGAACCATGACTTAAATTACCTAAAAAAACAATAATTTCTCTTCCGAATAAAAAAGGCCTTTCCCCCTTTATATCTAGATATTCGCTTTATTTCCTATTCCCGATTGACGCTGTTTTTATGATTGTTTTCTTTCAATTAGCACAGCCTCCCTTTAGGAAAATCAGCTCATACAAAACCAGCTGTAAACAGGGTAAAGACTGTAAAGCTGCCCTCAGGAAAACTGGACTGTATAACGAGCTGACCATGACGTGGTCCTAGACTATAGAGGCTACACAGGAAATGAGAAAGCAGGTCAAAAAAGCATTTAATAAGAAAATTGTAATCAGAAACTGGATAAACAGATAATTTCATAGATGGTGGAACTAATGCGGCCAAATTAATTTAAAAATAATTTATTTTGGTCTAATAGATTATAGTTCCTCATTTTTTCTTAGTTTTGTTAGTTACATTGTTTAGAAACTGGTGCAATAAGATCTCTTAATGTCAATTTTTTTCTGGAGTTTTAAATTTTGTACCTATTTATTCACAATAAAATTATTGTAATAATCGGTGTGCTTTGTGTTGCTAAAATGAAATGAAAAAGTTACTTACTTTAAACTTATTCATTTTTTAAGACATCTGGCAATTAAAACCTTGTATTTTAAATAAAATAATATTATACAAATTTAAAAATATGTATTTACACACGGATATATATAGGGACGATTAAGGATTGACTCCATTTTACGTGCGAGTCTAGCAAGCGTGTTAAGGATTGAGATTATTAATCGCCAATCAGTGCACGTTACTGGAGTGTCGAAATAATATTTTTTCTGATTTTTTTTTCAAAATGTATCTTTATTTTAGACAACCAGCTTAACAGTTTAATAACTGTTATTTTGGTGACAATGTTATAGACTTAAAGTTTTGTGTATTTTTAGTTGCCTATACTATAACCGTTCATTAAGAGAAAATCATGCATTAAGGGGGGCTATAAGTGCATGATTTTGTATTCGTTAATAATACTTATAAATAAACGATCATCGAAAACTATTTTTTAATTTAACCCACCATGAAGATTGTTGCTAACATTATTTATTTGTAATTAATTATTCTAGTTTAAGCAATTATTTGTCTTGCCTGCATTTCGTTATTTTATTCTCAAAAAGTTAATTCTTCTGTTTGTGTAAAAATTTTACTTATAAATTTTAAAACAGTAAAGTTGTCGAGCCGAGTTTTTTCTCCCTCGACACTTTTACATTATTCAAAATCCGAACTACTTTTCCTACTAAAAACACTCTAAAACACAAGTCGATCCAACTTCTATCAAAAATTCAATTGGTACCCCATCAATGCTGTTATGTTGTACACTTTTAGGGATGGATCTGTCTTAAATAAAATGCTGCCATTATTTATTTATCCTAAATAAAGAGCTAATATAGATAGAGTGTTCACAGAATGTTAAGTTATTGTTTAGATTTTCAGTTTTAAACTTGAGCGGTATAGTCTGGACAATCTAAAGTTTTAGTCATGGCCGACAAGACATGTCATTTTCTAGTTACTTTTATTATAGCCAACTCAAGATTGGGCCAGGGACGTACTTTGGCGAATATTTTTTTCATAAAATGATTTTAAAAATTTAAGAACAAAATTGCTAAAACATATTTACTGTTAGCATTATAAATACAAAAAAAACGGGTTTTTGATTTTATTAAAATTTTAAAACTAAAAGAGTTTTAAACTCACGAGACGATACTCAACACATGATAACGTGACAACATATTATTGGTATTGTATTTAGTAAAAAATAATATACCTAAACGTGTTGAAAAAGGATATATAAAAACATTTTTTATTTATGATTCAACTATTTATTATGAAGCGCTATAAACTATATAAATATATTATAAGCAGGTAAATACATACTTAGCCTTTAGATCCTAGCATGTTCTTGTAAAAATGTTTAATTAATTAAGATTTGTTTAATTTTTAGGCGTTATTATATTTTACAAGTTACCAGTACTCATTATTAATAAGATAGCACGACCTTGGTTTTAGCTTTTATTTGGATGCGAAATCCTTTTAAACATATAAACTTTTAAGAAGTTACCTAATGTAAAATTTATATATTTCTAGAAACTAAAGGTTATCTTTTAGTACTTTTTGCGTTCTGTAATTAAACATAAATAAGGAGAAATTAGTAGTTATTTTTTATTAATAAAATATATTGTTACTGTTTTAAAAAAATACCACTTACAAAATTTTATGATACCTAAACCATATTGGCAAGAATGTCTACTAGTTTAAAAAATATACCCCCCTTTTAAATAATAATTAGTACTTTAAATTTTAAACAAATTCGGGGTCGTGACAAGATGTAAATACCTTTTTTTATTTAAAAAGTAGTGTAGTGAGTGAAATACATCTATTTTTGTAGTTACTTTTTTTAAGTGCATGCATTTTTTCTGCAAATGAATAAGTGAATAAACACCTATCGCTGTAGTCACTTTTTTTAGTATGCATTTTCCTGCAAGCGTATGAGTAAAGAACGCTTTATTGCATGGTTAATTTTATAAATTATCTTCGTCAGATGACATGCTGTGATCGCTGTCAGAAACATGAATGATGATGGGTTCTTGAACTGACATTATATATTTTTCTTTTTCCCACGCCTCTTTTATAATTTTATCTGTATGTCGAACATAGTTGGACCAGTGCTCTGAGGAAACATGCTCCAAAGTATTTTCCAACACTCCAAAACATCTTTGATTTCATTAATACGAGAATCATGAACGCGTTTAGTTCGCTCCATACCATTTCAATAGCATTGAACTGACAATGGTATGGAGGTAGACGAATAACTTCATGTCCAGCTTCTCTTATTAAATTATCAACCACATACGATTTACTGGTTTTGGTATCTGTCTTATTATCTTCCACAGTCTATCCAAAGTATCCAAGGGAGAAAAAGGAATGTTCTTTGCTTCCAGCCAATTCTGAATTTCTCCTTTTCTCCAACTTTTGTGGGCCATTTCTCACTTTGACGACTATGGTAACTAGCGTAATCAAGGAGAATAATTGACGGTTCATCCAAACTGGGAAGAAGAGCGTTTTTCAACCATTTTTCAAAGTTTTCCGCATTCATATCTCCATGGTAATCTCCCGTGTTTTACTTCGACACTGATAAAGAATTTTCGGTGGGACCATTCCTATATTTCCTTACTGAAGGAACTGAAACTCCCAAAGCTTTAGCTGTTTCCTAAAAACAATGTTGATAAAGATCAGAGTTTTTTTTTTAATAAATATTTCTTTATTTCCAATTCAAAGCTTAAATCCAATTAAATTGCTCTAAATTTTGAAGTAACCAATCACGGCCTTAAAATTATGAATAAAGAATAAATAATTAAGAATAAACAATAAATTGGATAAACCCGGCCTAAACATCCTAATATTTTAGTTTTTCCAAAGTAATTTTTTGTATTTTTGAGCACCCGTAGGCGAGACTAAAACGTAATTAACATTATACCCGGTTTTGCTTTATGCGGAAACTTTTATCAAGTATAAAATTTTCTGAGAAATGAGAAAAAAAAGTTTTGTTGTAAACTCTGTTGACCACCCTGTATATAAAGGATCAACTAATAAATTATTATAAACATACCTGAAGAGGGCTCAATACGCGATGTTCTTCTACAAAGTATTTGTAAACATTTCTCACCATCTCTTAAGCTACTTTATTCCCATGTATTTGAGAAGAGACAGTTCTGCAAAAAATTATGGCTACATTGTACGTGTCTTAAAAAAAAAGTTGTTACGGTCAAAAATAAGGAGTTTTTAAAATACCTATATTGGCCAAAGTGGTTAATTTTGTTTTAATATCAACCAATCAACCAAAAACCTTGGTCGACCTTGGTTTTTAACCCTGCTAAAGTAGTTTGGTTAAATATTTAAAATACATATATAATTTATTTATGTTACCAAATCTCTTTCCTGCTTCTTTTGGATGTACTGGAATACAGTAATCGTGATCCATAATCATTAATTAATCTAAAAAAATTTGAAAATAAAAGCAAATAAAATTATAGTTATTTATACCTACACTATTACTTACTTTTTAATAAATAAACACTTTACAAAACTAGAAAGTCCAAAAATAATATAAAACAAAGTCCAATACACACACTACTTTTACAATACCTCAAAAAACTATCCCTAAAAGCATTAAAAATAATATATTTTAGAATTCAATGACACATGCGAACGACCCGAACACTTAAAAATAATGTATTATAAAAATACGGGCCTGTTTGCCACAACAGCTAAGCTAATCGACGAACTATTCACCCAGTAAAGGAACGATATATGAAATGGTCAAAGGATTAGAGGAAGATGCGAGTATTTGAGGTTAAATAATGTGAATATCAGATGTGTGCTCGTTTTGTTTTAATTTACGAGGTCGAGTATTTAGGAGTTGGCTAACTCGGCTTGTCATAAGACACGTCAAAACAACAAAACTTTACAGTGAACCAAGTATAACTATGAAATATTATACTTAGCTCTATAAATGCCAAACAGCATTTTATTAATATGACATCTATGGACCAGTATAATAGGACAAGAAATGTAATATTAACGGGGAAAAATAATTAAAGTGTCAACACTTATTTAGAGTTCGTATCGTATCGTAGCATGGTGAATTTCCTCACTAGGGCCGCCCCATACACAGGTTCCGTAAACCTGTACTGTCCCATATGTATGCATTCCTTTTGCACTGATATGGCGCTGTTATTTTGTTTACTAGAGCCCCAATTTCCTCACTAGTAATGCGGGTCCTGTGGTAGGAATCTTATGTCATTTAGGTCCAGTCATTCCCTTCCTAGACAATTCCCTCTGATGTGCCCTAGTGCTGGGTAATCTCTAAGTATACGTATGGCGTCCTTTCTTCCCTCTCTACTTCATCTGCATATACTTGTCTTACTTTTACCTATTAAGTTGAGATAGTGTATGTTTCTCACTTGCACCCTATTGAAGTCCTTTATGGTCATCGGTAGGTCCTTCCATAGGTCTTTCCCAATAATAGGCATTGATTGTCTGGCTTTTGTCTTTTTCTAGTTCTCATCGGACTCTATCCATGTTGCTATCTCTGTCATATCCGTGTTATATAAGATTCCCACGGTATATTCAGGTCCATTGTCCTCAGCTTCCAAATTGGCAAGTTTGTCAGCAATTTTATTTCCCGGGATCCCTTTGTGTCCAGGGACCCATTGCAGGGTGACTCTGGCGGTTTTCGTTAGTTTATTAATTGCTTTCCGACATCTACGAGTATTCGTAAGTTCCGATCTGTGCACTGTATTTGTTAGCGCCCTGATCGCTGTCTTACTATCGCTACATATGGTTATCTTTTCCCTGTATCTTCTATTAAGGCAGTATTCTATGGCATTGTCTATTGCCATAACTTCCGCCTTAAAAACGGTTGCATACTTTTCTATTGTTTCATAAAACTTGTAGTTCGTTCTTTCTACATAGAAACCGAAGCCTGTGCGGCCTCCTTTCCTCGAGCCATCTGTATAGATAACTGTTCCTTTGCTTGGTGTCCCACAGCGTTTGTGAGTTCAGTAATCCCCCGATGCTATGTTCACCCTGTGGTTAGGTCTAAGTGAATTTCTTGTATTAAGAGTTTAAAAGTATTTGACTTATTTGTTTCGTTTTGTAAACAGGAGACTATATTTTACGTTTACATTTACTTAAAAATGTTAAATAATAATAAAAAAGGTTTTTGACTTAGGGTAGCAAAAACATTACTGCGATTAAAATAAACTGCTTAAAAAAAGAGTGTCCCACGTTTCGCTTTCGGTGACACAAGAACTTTTTAGAGCGCTGTATTATGCAAGATTAGAATACCTAATGGTGTTTTTATTTAGGATTGCCCACACGTTATGTAGAAGATAGTTGTTGACCCTAATAATAACGATAGAAAATAAAGACCAAAGAGATTGACTTTACCAGACAGTAGCAGTATTTTGTACTTCAGTATTTTTTTTTTACCAAAGGTTTTAAATATCTATAAATCCCAAAAATAAATAGCTGGATAAAAAGTAGAACTGACAGCAAATTGTTTGGCAAAAAATTTTTTTTTTAAAGATTGTAAAAATCTAGTTTTTGTCACTTGTGTTTTTTAAAAATCAGTTTATTGCTTTGTAGGTCGGATTTCTTTTTGGGTAAAGTAGGATATAAGTCTAATGCATTTAATTAACTATTTCTATTTAATAATATATTTCGTAAAAAAATCATAAAAAACCATAAGTGATCCAGAAGAAAAAAAACCGTGAGTATCAACAAATTGGTTGAATTTTTACAGATGGTCGCGAACTCACTCTAAATCCTAGAATATTGGGTCGATTAAATTGCCCCCCAACTAATAAATTTCAATTTTTTTCAAATTTGAATTTTGCACAATTTTGCACAATTTTGCACAGGCAATTTAAATTTTGCACACCTGCGCAAGAGTAACTGTGATTATGTAATTGTGGGGGAGGCCAACTTAACGCCAGCCCCCCACTTATTTTTTTACTTTTTTATATGTCAATCATAGCTTGATTTTTGCACAATTTTGCACAACCATTGTAATTTTTGCACAATGCCCAAAGAGTATAATGTTATAAAATATAGCCGTAGCCCCCCACCCAAATTTTTATTTGATTATATTCAAATGATAGATTGATTTTTGCACAATTTTTGATAACCTTGGAATTTTTGCACAAGTGCCCCAAAAGAGATATAACGTTATAAAATATAGCCGTAGCCCCCCACCCAAAGTTTTTAGTTTTAATTTACAAATAGTAATTTTATTTTTTTCCAAATTTGCACAACCATTGGCGCTTTTTGCACAAGTGCCCCAAAAAGGTATGATGCTTATAAAATATATCCGACCCCAAAAGTTTTTTACTTTTGATTATACCAAGTATTCTGTTTTATTGTAAAGGGAATGAAATAATAAAGTTGGTTTGAATATTAAACAATGCGGTTATCAAAAATTTAAACCCAAATTTTATACAAATTAAAAACAAACATTTTTTGGTTTATTTAAATTTTAAAGACAAATGATAATTTTAAAATTTTAAAATTAAAGGGCATTGGAAAAAACCCCCTTTTGTAAATAAGCCCAAAAATTGGTATATAATATAAATATATATTAAATATATATATATATATATATATATATATATATATATATATATATATATATATATATATATATATATATATATATATATATATATATATATATATATATATATATATATATATATATATATATATATATATATATATATATATATTTATTTATTAAATTATTTGTTAAATTATACTTGTTACGTCTATTTCTTTAACCTCGTTTTCTAAATTATTTATTCATTGAAACTTTATTTCGTATCTGTGGAGCTTTTGTGGTGTAGAATAGGGCCTTTGAATGACTCACATGTCTAACGTAAATGGTAAACGTCTTTAATGTATTGTTTTAAAATAAATGCTTTTTAGGGCGCAAAAAACGATTGTTTTAATTAACGAAAAAGAGTTCTTAAAAATAACTCAGCCAACACTAAAACTCTTCCGTAACGTCACATTTTTTACACGTGAAAAGTTAGTGAAAATTATTTATTCGATTGACCGAAAAAAATAATTTTTAGACAATTTTGCCATACAAAATCGTAAATAAATAAAAAGTAATTTTATCCCTTATAAAAAATGAAAACAAAAACGGTAATGATCTTTACTTTAGAAGTCGCATTAAAAAAATGGTTGTTTGTATTTAGAAAGTTTAATGGAAGTAATTGACTTAGTGAAATTTACCAATTTCTTTTACGTTTCGTAAATAAATTATGTGCTTATTAAATTATTCATGTTTTTTATTGACTAAAGCATAATTAGGGCTTTGGCCTATAATCTATATATTTTAATTATGCAAGAATATTTGTTACTTAAACCACTTTAAATGATAGAATATTTAATAGTCAGCTTGTCCTTAAATATTATTTGAACCTGTTATTTTTAATAATTTTTTTAGTACATTAGTACAAGAACTTATTTTAATTTTAATCGGAATTCGCCGGGAACTGCAAGAAATTATATACATGGTGTTTCACATTTAGGTACAAGTATTTTAAAAGGGTATGTTTATAAACATGTGTCCCTCCGAGCTACAACCGTCGTAAGTTGCGTAAAAAAGTCGATTATTTTGAGGTGTGGCTTCAGTTTTGCACCAAATTTTACAAAAAATTGCCTACCACTGTTATTTTAGGGGCGTATTTATTTATTTTTATACACTAGTAACTCGGCCATAGAAAATTTTTAAATTTTGGTTTCTTGTATTTTTTTATACAGCTAACTACTTTTAAAAAAATCACCTTTAAATGAAAGGGTAAAAATTACGTGTAATACACAATAAAAAACATGGGCTTTCTGCTTGTTTAAGGAATGTTTATTTACATTGTTAATTAATTTTGTGTTAAATACCTAAGCTGCGTTGGTCATTGTTGACTTTTTTTGGGGCCCTACATTTTTTTTACAAAATTAGTTTAAACATTGGTTTACTATAAAGATTACAGTTATATATTTACCAAAAAGAACTAATGATTTTTAGGAAAACCGCCTTGATTTTTATAAAAAGTGTTGGAAATGTGCAATTGGTTCTCTTTCATTCAATGACGTTTTTCTTAAAAACCGTTAGTTGTATCAAAAAAAAAAAAAAAAGCATGAAACCAAAAATTTAGACTTTCTGTGGCCTACTTTTTGTTGTAGCTTAATTTTAAAAAAATTTAGCGTACACATTAAATTTTGGTCATCACCAGGATGTACCCTCCTCAATGCCCTTTTAAAATTGGATATTCCCTTTTTTATGACAAAAAATAAAAACGCCGCCTAAAATAATAGGGGTATGCAAAAGTTTCGTAGGATCTGATGCGAAACAAAGCCATAATCTCTCTCTCTATTTTTTTCTAAATTACCTCGGCTAGTAGTAAGAGTAAAATATGAAATAGTCATCTTGTGTATTTTATTCCATAGAATCCTAAAGAACACTTAAGAAAATGGTTCAAATTAAAAGAAAATAGAGAGGACATAAAATATTTCCTTAATATTTGTTTTTGATTGGATGTATGAGAGAAGAGGTATTTTTTTGCCGGAAACAAAAATCAAGATATGCTCTCTTTCAGAAAAGTCCGGAATATTCTTAAATAATCTAAATTTGAAAAAAATCGATGAACATATTTATTCTACTTTATACGCTTGTAACTTTGAAATGTTGGTCGTAGAAAAAAATTGTAAAAAGAAAAGGTGCCTTTTTTTTGAATCCTTTAGATTTTTTTAAGCAGCTTTTTATTTAGGCTAAAATAATTTTAACACCACAATTGAACACGATGGGTTTTGTTAAGTTCAGTTAAATAGTTTTTGCATAATAAATTGGCAATCCAATTTCGTCGAAAAAAATTGACAATTTTGCAAATTGGGTGGGCAGAATAATAAACTTAGACATTTTTTTTTAATTTATTGAACATCTTAAACTAATAAACGTTTTTTTAAATATAAAAATCTAAATATTTTATATCCTCAGCAGTTATTCAAAGCTATAAAAAAAAGTTTTGCTTAAAAACAAATTAACTATCCACATGAATTTTCAACAAAAAATTTTAGTAAAAATATTGGTTTGAAAGTACTCGTAAAGACGCTTCTGCTAAAGTTGACCGGCCTTTTCGACGAATCTATACACAATAATAAATATCAACTTTTGGATATGGTTTATATGAAAGTACTGTCTTATTTTTTTTTCTTCATATTTTACTAAAAGAATGATTTTGGAACAAAAACAATATGTCGCAATAAGCACAAAATTATTTTTATTGAAACGTACCAAAAAAAAGAATGATTTTAAAAACAATAAATAAGGTCCCCATGAAGAAAACTTCAATTCTATGTTGCAACTTTTTTGTTTTATTTTAAATTATTTTGCAAAGATTTTTATGGGCCTGTTCAGTCTTCGTTGTGGCTGACCCTGTATATTTACAATTCTAAAATGTAACATTTTACGTTAAGTTAAGTTATTGGTTAATTTTTTCACAAAAAGTTTTTTCTAATTTTCCAAATGTTTTCTTCTTATTTTACTGTAACATATTTTTAGGAAAGTAATTCATATTTAAGGTTAAGACTGATATAGTTCTTTTTACATTTTCTTTTTTTTAAATCAGTCCGTAAATTTTGATGGATGCTCCGCACCCATTTTTTTAGTGGTTCGGAGCACCCACGTAACGTAGTTCCAAGACAAGTTTTAAATTTGATTCATCCTGTATACAGTGTGTATTGTTTAATTATTAATCTACCCCTTTCTCCAAGTTCGACAATCTGTTAGTTCTCGCTTGTAGTCGCGTGCCGGAACATGTGCTCCATGAATAGGCATTTCCGGGTTTCTGTCACCCCTTTGCACCCCTTCGCTGGGGTGAGTCGAATAATTACACCCTGCGAACAATGCGAGAAACTGGATGTAATCCGTTTACAACGTGGATAGTTGTTTAGGACCACACGCGGTTTTGAGAGCGTTAAATTTTCGGATTGTGTGGGCTTAAATTTTATTTGGACGCAAGTACAATAAATTGTACTGTGCACTAAATTGGTGGGGTTAAAGTTGATTAACCGCTAAATATATTGGTTGCACCAGCTTCCTCAATTTAGTACAAATTGATCTATTGTCGCATTTATGGTGTAGTACAAACATACTTTTAACCCCACTTAAGCATCTCTTTTACGGATTTTTAATTTTATGATAATGTGGTTGTCATTAAATTATTATTCATATTTTAACTAATTTTGTAGAAAATTCACCTAAAGACATCTTCGGACCGGTTTCGATCTATATCAGATCTCACCAGACAAGTTAAATCAAAGGTGAATATCTCTTATTCCCTCCTTTTTCAGTAGCATTTAAAACACCATGAACGGGTAACAGACTTCTAGCCATTAGCATGATAATGTAGTTGTCAATAAATTATTATTCATATTTTAACTAATTTTGTAGAGAATTCACCAAGACATCTTGGGACCGGTTTCGATCTATATCAGATCTCCCAGAAAGCTAATCAAAAGTGAATATTTTTAACATTCCCAATACCTTATTTAGTATGCATTTAAACACATGAACGGGTAACAGACTTCTACGCCATTAGCATGATAATGTAGTTGTCAATAAATTATTATTCATATTTTAACTAATTTTGTAGAGAATTCACCTAACGACATCTTGGGACCGGTTTCGATCTTTATCAGATCTTACCAGACAAGCTAGTCAAAAGTGAATATTTTTAACATTCCCAATACCTTATTTAGTATGCATTTAAACACATGAACGGGTAACAGACTTCTACGCATTAGCATGATAATGTAGTTGTCAATAAATTATTATTCATATTTTAATAATTTGTAGAAATTCACCTAACGACATCTTGGGACCGGTTCGATCTATATCAGATCTCACCAGACAAGTAGTCAAAAGTGAATATCTTAATATTCCAATACCTTATTTAGTATGCATTTAAACACATGAACGGGTAACAGACTTCTACGCCATTAGCAAAATGTAGTTGTCAATAAATTATTATTCATATTTTAACTAATTTTGTAGAGAATTCACCTAACGACATCTTGGGACCGGTTTCGATCTATATCAGATCTCACCAGACAAGCTAGTCAAAAGTGAATATTTTTAACATTCCCAATACCTTATTTAGTATGCATTTAAACACATGAACGGGTAACAGACTTCTACGCCATTAGCATGATAATGTAGTTGTCAATAAATTATTATTCATATTTTAACTAATTTTGTAGAGAATTCACCTAACGACATCTTGGACCGGTTTCGATCTATATCAGATCTCACCAGACAAGCTAGTCAAAGGTGAATATCTCTAATATTCCCAATACCTTATTTAGTATGCATTTAAACACATGAACGGGTAACAGACTTCTACGCCATTAGCATGATAATGTAGTTGTCAATAAATTATTATTCATATTTTAACTAATTTTGTAGAGAATTCACCTAACGACATCTTGGGACCGGTTTCGATCTATATCAGATCTCACCAGACAAGCTAGTCAAAAGTGAATATTTTTAATATTCCCAATACCTTATTTAGTATGCATTTAAACACATAACGTTGGCAACAAACTTCTAGCCATTAGAAATATGAGTTGTCGATAATTATATAATTTACAACAAATTTTAGGAATTCCCAAACTTTGACAGGATGATTAACAACCAAAATTAGTTAATAATTAATAACTTTAACATTTTCCCAATGTTTTACATTATTTAAACACTGAACGTCAGATCATAACCCATTAGATGAAGAGGAGGGGGGGGGGGGGGGGGGTAACAGACTTCTACGCCATTAGCATGATAATGTAGTTTGTCAATAAATTATTATTCATATTTTAACTAACTTTGTAGATAATTCACCTAAAGACATCTTGTGACCGGTTTCGATATATATCAGATCTCACCAGACAAGCTAGTCAAAGGTGAATATCTCTAATATTCCCAATACCTTATTTAGTATGCATTTAAACACATGAACGGATAACAGACTTCTACGCCATTAGCATGATAATGTAGTTGTCAATAAATTATTATTCATTTTAAACTAACTGTGGAGAATTATAACGACATCTTGTACCGGTGTCGATCTATATCAGATTCACCGACAAGCTAGTCAAAGGTGAATATCTCTAATATTCCCAATACCTTATTCAGGATGCATTTAAACACATGAACGCCATTAGCTGACCAAAGGGCAAAGCATACTTCTAGCCACTAACTATGTCACCGAGTGCCGAGTTAAAATAATGTTACAACAAATTTATGCCTCAAACTTGTACGGATGATTAACAAAGTGTAGTTAATATATTAATCAACTTTAAAGAAATTTTCCAATGTTTGTAACATTATTTCAGCTCGTCAGATCAGTAACACCTTTCGATGAGGAGAGGAGTATGCTTCGCCATTTGGTCAGCGGATGGCGCAGATATCTGTTACCTGTTCATGTGTTTCAGTGCATACTGAAAAAGGTACTGGGATTTCTAGATATATTCACCTAAGACTAGCTTGTCTGATGAGATCTGATATAGATCGAAACCGGCCACAAGATGTCATTAGGTAAATTCTGTACAAAGTTAGTTAGGATGTTAACTACGCTATTGTTAATAGCCTCTACAAGCATGAAGGATACATTTTTAAATGTTTTGACATTATTTTAGCACTGCAAGTCAGTGACACTGAAAGTTAAAAAGAGTATGCTTCGCCCTTTGATCAGCAGATGGCGTAGACGTTTGTTACCCGTTCATCTGTTTTAATGCATACTGAATAAGGTATTAGGAGTTTATAGATATTCATCTTCGTCTAGCGTATCTGATAATATCTAATATAGATCGAAACCTGTTACCAGATGTCGTTAGGTGAAATCTCTACAAAGTTAGTTAAAATATTAACTACACCATTGTTAAGAGTTTATACTAGTATGGCACATAAATAACTAAATATTTGTAACAATATTTTAACTCGGCAAGTCAGTGACAACATAAGTTGAAAGAAGTATACTTCACCCTGTGGCCAGCAGATGGCGTAGGCGTCTGTTATACATTTCCGTGTTTAATGTTATGGTTTATTTTTTTAACTGTGTATCTTTATGACATTTTAGCCCATAAAAGGCAATAATAATACAAAAGGTTGATTTTTTTTTGAAAACAGTGCATTACTCATTTTCAATTAAAAGTAAAGTAGTTACCAAAATGTTTAATTAAAATACATATCCAGCCAATTTACTAAAGCTTTAAAGCTAAAAAAGCATTAAAAAAAAACGTAGGTTGGTTTTCATCTATTGGGTGACAGTTGGATAGAAACTGAAATTTGTCTTTAAAAGATTTTGGCAATTTTAGGTGCTTTCTCAAAACTGCCAAAATGTTTTAATAGCAAATTTCAATTACTGTAAATATTGTTTAATTTATATTAAATGAATTTTCACATGTTTTGACTAATCCCGCTTTCCCCATTCAGGTGCCAATTTAAGACTTAGGCGTAAGATACAGCCGTGAAAATATTTATAAAAGAACGGCAGGTCTCCTACAGCTTGTTGATGAGCAACAGAGGGAATCTTTTTGTAGGGGTGAGGTAATCAATAGGAAAAATGGCTCATTTTTAAAAGGAATCGAAAATGGTAAGAGTTGTATGAAAAGTCATTTCTCAAATTTGGAAACAATATTTTAAGCAAGATCTGATTTGGGATACAAACCGAGTATACGGATTAGAAGGGGGGAAATACTTCTTGGGTCGAAAGAGAAAACTAAGTTTTTTTTAAAGTACCTAAACTTATAAATATAATGTGTCTTTACCAATCAAAGTCATTCTCGAAAACTTACAAAATGGTTACATGACTCTTTATTCTGCGAAACCCGGCCCCTCATAAGTAAAATATAAGTATTGGCAGTTTTTTTACTGCACTATATTATTGGTCCTTTAATCCAACGTAAGAAAGTTTGTTAATTTTTATTAAAAAATATACATAGGTAATATTATTTTTTACATACGGATGTGTTATTATTATTTTACTTTTAAGTATAAAAAACTAATTCACTGTTGCCAGGTTTACGTAAAAAGTTTAAATCAGTTATTACTTTATTATGATATTGACTACTTGTAAAGTATGCTTTAAAAGTTAGATTTATTGTTTTTTTTTTCTAAAAACCTGGGGTTTTAAAAAAGGTGTTTTTAAATTAAATTATAAAAAACAATATAGTGTTTGTTTATGTAAATAATTTATGACATGGCGCAAAAAATATTTTCCAATATTTACTTATTAGATCTTATTTGTGGCCTGGCCATTTCTTAAATGACTGTTTTTATGTTACACACGGTAGTTTAATTTAAAAAAGAAAAACAGTTTTTATTTTTTGTGGTTAATCATTAAGCCCTACCCTTAAGCAGGTAACAACGAAATAAAAATATTTTTTACAAACAAAACTACCCGTTATTATATAAAGATACTAAATATTCCCCTGCGATTTGTCAGTGGCAAGTCGAATAATTACATTCCCGCATGCAATGCCAGAAACAAAAGTAATGTTCTTTGTAAAATAAATTACAAAATGCACTTAATTACGAGGGGTAAAAATAGGAATAAAACAATCAGTAATACAGTTGGCCATTTTATTGTAATATCCGTCCCCGTCTCGAGATTTACAGGATAGTAGACAGTGTAAATAAGTAAAGTAAATACAAAACTATTTTTGTTTCTCTAAGGTGACTCACAAATTACCTCTCAAGGTTTAGGGTATACAGGGTGTCCCAACTTTATTTGTGCACTAAATATCTGCCCCTGTGCATAATACAGAAAAAAAACTTATGATTCTTTAAATGGCACGTCCTCTGTATATTTTTCAAAACTTTAACTTTTTATTCACCTCTACATTAAGAGTGTAAAATACACTAAACATATTCCAAACTTAGTTTTGCAAATCAAATTGGTTTTTAAAAAATACTAATATTTTTTCCAAGGTTTATAGTGACTTGGGTAAAAAAATACCCCAGTCCGTAAAACTAGTAGGTGTGCAAAAACTATTTTTTGTTGTTGTAGACAGGTATTTTCTTGCAAATTCTGCATATTTGTTTCCAGAAAATCAAAAAGTATGGACTCCCACAGACTCCGCTGAATTAAGGGCTATATAGGACTTCTATTATCCCAAGGAGCGCTGAAAGCCAGAAAAGAGCCGGTTGAAATGTTGTGGATTTCAGATAAGTGCCAAAGTATACCAATTTTTCCTGCGACCATGTCAAGAGACAGATTTATTGCACTTACAAAATGTATACGGTTCGATGACCTTGCTACAGGGCAGAACGAAAAGCAGTAGACAAGTTAACGCCAATTAGATGCATATTTGACATATTTGTTGACAATTTCAAACGCATGATGTATCTAGGAACTCATATGACCGTCGACGAACAACTTCTCGGGTTTAGAGGTATGGAATAACAACAGATAATTCTTTTACATCTAAATATTTGGCCGACAAGCTCTTAGATAAAAACTTGACACTTTGTGGTACAGTGCACAAGAATAAAACATTTATTCCAAAGGAACTTCTTTCGTTGAAAACTCATCCATCTCCCTCAAGTATCTTTGTTTTTACCAAGGACCACACATTAGTTTTGTATTCAGCTGACAAAAACAAGGCTGTCATTTTATTATCGACTGAACATCCTTTAGACGAAGTCTGTGATGAGGCCTTCTCGTATAAACCTGAAATAGTTCTGCACTACAATATAACTAAAGGTGCAGTTGATACCGCGGATAAAATGCTAAAGGAATACACTACGCGAAGAATGACAAATAGATAGCCAATGTTTATTTTCGGTCATCTCATTGATACCGCAGCTCTAAATTCCTTTATTCTTTGGAAACTAAAGTATCCCAATTGGAACAAGTCATATCTAGATGCTAGGTGAAAATTTTTCCTATGCCTTGGAATTTTGTTTGCCTAGAACACAGTGAGAAAAAAGTTTTTTGTATACAGTGCAAAACTTAAAAATTGTTTTACTTCAAAAAATTTTTTTTTGGGATATCGTTTCTTATTTGTAAAATTTGTTATAATTAATATTTTGTTTATATATTTTATTAATTGTGTTTGATTTAACGTCAAGTAGAAGATATTATAAAAAATTTAGTAAAAAATCAATAAATTAGCTGGGGTCCAAAATTACCCCAGTTAGTACTTTACGGGGTATAAAGTCAGTCAGTATTAGAAAGGTTAAATCGTGACATGAGTAAATCAGATAATTCTATACTAACAGGTCGTTATCTTAAAAACCCGCAATAACTGACGTTTAGTGTGCATAGTATACATTTTTGATGTAGAATTGAATAAAAAGTCAAAATTCGGCAAAATATACAGGGCATTCTATTTGAAAACACGTACTTAAAATAAAAACTCTGTTTTCGAGGTACCATATACAATGTTGTTTATAAAATAAGCGTTAGCAAACACACATTTTTTTATTTTAAGTTTTTTTTTCTTGTACAGTGGCAGAGATATTTAGTTTATAAATAGAGTTGGGACACCCTGTATAATCTAGCAAGGAATAAACAGAGCCGTATTTTTTGTTTTCCTCTTATCTCTCCTCTATGAGATACGACATAAATTTAACATTATCTTAGTAGGAGCCCTTGCTTAATGGTTCATTTTATATCTGTTTATTTTAATTAAAAAGATTTAGTATTTATTTTAAGTAACAACAAAATTAATATAATTTATGAAAAATGTGCAATTAAATTAGAAATTATATAAACTTAAATGCCAAAACACAAATAGTCAATATGCTGTTAAAATCTAGCATCTAGTTTTAAATAAAATAATTTCAAAAAGAAAGATTTTATATCACAAAACTATTTTACATAAATAAAAACAATTTTAAATTTAAAGCGTTTATTTGCCAGTTCCAGTCCAACAACTGATGAGAGCACAAAAAGGACTACGTTTTTAATTCGTATTTCTTTTAATAATAAAAAATTAAAATCTAGATATATTAAAAAAATGTGGGCGAACTACAGCTAAGATGAATAAAGGCTATTTATTAATAATTAAAAAAAAAGAAAACTTTTTGATTCTGCCACCATTTTTTTCTCTCCAATTTCATAATTAAATCCTTAAGACATTCTTAAAATTTTAAAAATTATTGAATTATGAAATTAATTTATGAAATGGACCAAAAAAACTGTTTAAAAAAAGTATTTGCGAACATAAAATGTGTTCTGATGTGTTCTGGTGTCCCTGTCTCCTGAAGAGTATGACGAGCAGACGATTAGATCCATCATGCCCTCCTCTCCCGGTCTAGTGACGTGGGTAGCTACCAGGTCCTTGTTACAGGAACCAGATGGATTGGATTAAGGGAACCCTTCCTAAGCACCTGTTTGTTCGGGATGGATTAGCCCTTCCCGTAAAAAAGGCGCCGGTGACTTCGGGGGTACCTTACGAAACGGATGCACCCGTTTCGGTCGTCGCACCTTTGTCTGCTGGTGACCTTGAGTGGCACCTCTCGAAACGGATTTATCCGTTTCGTTCAGCGCACCTTTGTCACTTTTTTCCTATGAAAGCGGTTCTGTCCGCTTTCTGTTTGGAGCTAGGGAAGTAATAGTCCACCACGGCAGAGCCCCGCATTACCGCGGTAAGGCTAGATACTCGAGAGGTCGCCCTGTATCTCAGAGGCACCGTTGGAGACACCTGTTTTAAGGCACAGGATGTCATACACTCATCAGCACGGTATGCTAACACCTTGAGTTAAGCCTTGTGTTCATCTTAGCCACGATTATCTTACTTCATCCGGCCCGGTGAACAAGGGCCGAAAACCGGAACTTGGATGTTAAAAGATCCTTGGGCCCAAACAAAAAATTGTAAAAAGGTTGGGCTCCTTTGTCAAGTTTAAAACCCTTTTTGAGCACAAAAACCCAGGATGGCTATTTCACACAAATTGTCAATTTTCAACACCAAAAATTTTTTTATTGGATATTCAATTAATTTTTTTTTTTAATATACAAAATTTTTCCCGAGTGGATCGGTAACTAGGGGGGGTTTATGATGTAAAATCTTAAATTTTATTTTAGTAATAACAACTTTAAAAAATACGTACCACTAGTGTTTCTCAAAAAAAAAAAGAAAAAAATTTTTTGATGATCTATGATAATTTGGGTTTTTAAAAAAATTTTTTAAAATCCAAGTTTCCGTTTTAAAAAATTTGTTACCAATCTGCTCAAAACAGAGGGGTTTTTGTTAATAAATTTTAAAAAAAAAAACATTTTTTTTGTTTTTTTTCTGTTTGGTACTTTCTGTAGATTAATGGCTTTGAAAAAATAAAT
>JAHBCN010010517.1:0-31700 GCA_019359885.1 Listronotus oregonensis | reverse complement strand
TTGATTTATATTCGAGGAGTAGATAAAAGCTATGAAGTGCACGAAGAACTTCTTGATATGTATAGTATTCATGGCACAACTACTGGTACAGATATTTTTAAAGGAGTTGAAATGGTCATTAATCAAAAGAACCTTCGATGGAAAAACTTGAAATGTGTTACAACTGATGGAGGCAAAAACATGAGTGGGAAAGATAAAGGAGTGGTCGCTCTTGTGTCAAAGGCTGTAGAAAATGACGGTGGTTCAAAACCATTAGTCTGACATTGTATCATTTATCAACAGTCTTTGTGCGGAAAATGTTTGGATATGTCTGACGTTCTGAAACCAGTCATATCAACTGTTAATTTTATCAGATCTTTTGGGCTGAATCACCGACAATTCCGACAATTTATTGAAGAGATTGGAGAAACTGACTTACCTTATCATACTGCCGTACGCTGGCTTAGTTGTGGGAAAGTCCTTCAGCGCTTTTTTGAACTTCGAGCGGTAATTGAAATTTTTTTGAATGAAAAGCATCGCCCTCTTACTGAATTACAAAACAACGCATGACTGTGGAAGTTAGCATTCTATGGTGATTTGACAAAACATGTGAACGAACTGAATTTGGGATTGCAAGGAGGAAACCAGCATCTTCCTGATTTATACACTAATATCAAATCATTCCGGAAGAAATTGAGACTGTTTCAATCACAACTACGAAGTAAATGTTTTTCACATTTTAAAACATGTGAAATATTCAGCCACACTACTGAGACTGCGTTTCCTATCGATTTTGCAATCGAAACTTTGAGTGCTTTGAAGATAAATTTTGATACTCGTTTCTCGGACTTTGATGCCATTGCGAATCAAATTAAGATTTTTCAGAATCCTTTTGATACTGACATTGAAACCCTAGCCCCGGAACTTCAAATGGAAATGATTGATCTACAATGCAGTGATATAATTAAGAACAAATATCAAAACTCATCCTTGTTGGAATTTTATAAGAGTCTTCACTGACACAATTTGATAATTTGCATAAATTTGCTCGTGGTCTGTTTTCTGTTTTTGGTACTACTTATTTGTGTGAGAAAACCTTCTCCAAAATGAAGTACACAAAAAATGTTTACAGATCGAAATTAACTGATGAGCATCTTAAATCTCTTTTAATAAAATTGGTACAAGTAAAATTAGTCCACAACTACAAACTATTTTCAGTGGAAAATCTCAATTACATAAATCTCATTAGTATTTCATATGTCATTATGTTTGTTATAAGTTATGTGATTATTTAAAATGTATAAAATGTTAGTTGGATTCATTTCAATAATTTGTTAGTTATTATATACTGAAGTTAAATTTTCTGCATATTATACATGTCTTTACTCATTACAATTCTGTGTTTCTTTATCCAACTTATCACAAAAACAATAACAATAAGCCTACAAGAATGTTATGAGTTAGCGGAGTTAGCCCATGGTCATGTAGATGTCATATTAATAATTATTCAACATAAAATTAGAATACTTCAGTAAACTAAATTTAATTTGCTATAAAAATTATTTGTTCTCTAAAAGGAGTTTTCAACTAGCTCTCCGCCGGCCGGACAAAATCTGTCCGCGGGCCGGATGTGGCCCTCGGGCCGTAGTTTCGAGACCCCTGGTCTACAGGACTATCAAAAAATTTGAGATCAAAGGCACAGTAATAAATAACTGCAGATGTGAGGCAAGGGAATATCAAATAGAAGAAAGTGTAAGAGATGATAAAGACTTGGAATTGTCAACAGAGATCCGGATTTTAAAACGGCATAAATACTTTTTATACAAATATAAAACACATCAAGAGCTAAGAGATGGGGATAAAATAAGACGGCAGAAATTTTTCTTTATTATCATGGAAAGGACAAACATTTACCGATACCGTAGCAAAGGAAACCAACACAGATTTGTCGAAACGAGGACGGCGATTTTCAGACAACGTATTATTGGACCATTTTTTTAAATCGAAATTTAAATGCAGAATATTATTTGCAACTACTCAAAGAACAAAGTTTACCCACTTTATTTTTATTTTTAACAAATATAAATAGATTTACCCTGGAGACCAACCTCAAAAATTAATAATTTAATCATCTTTTTGGAAATATCGAAAAAGAAAATAAAAATGCATCAAAGATTTTTATATATTTTTTATACTTTTGTGCAGTACAAATTGAACACTAGAAAAATAATTTTCCAAAAAATACGTTTATTATTACGATTACGAATAATAAAATCTTGATTCCGGGGATTCTCCAATTATTGCTTGATAGCTATTGCTTGCTTTAGAAAAATTGAAATTGTACTTCCATGAAAACGGCATTATTCAAGGTGTGGATGATATCGATGAAGATATGCCTCTTGATCAAGTTGCACAACTTGTGTCTCGTGGTGGTGTTACTCTTTTGGTGTTATGTGTGTATTATGTGTTATGGTGTTTGCCTTTTAACCTCTGGATAACAATCCCACTTATATATAAATAACCCCATTTGAAATGCCAAAAATCTAAATTTGCTATCGGGTAAAAGGAAAAAAGTTACTGGCTAAAATAATCGTGTCATTCACCTGAGTAGCGACTGTATTAGAATTAATTAAATAATTATTTATTACTTTGCGTTTAACTTTGTTTTGTTGGCGCAATAGTCTTACCAAATTCCATTCGTACTTAGATTTTTAGCTAGATATTTTTTGCCTGGTTTTAAATACTTCATAAATTTAAGTCATTTCTTAAAATCACTTGAGCTACGCTCATGTGAATATCCTTCTTCATCTGACCATATGTGGTATTACCTATAATAAAATTTCATTAAATGTTAGGTTTTTTGAGTTTTGTAGTTTTTATTACTACATTTTAACACCCTGTAACCAAGAAACGAATAAAGCCTCGGATTTTTTTCTTTAGTTTTTACAAAGGAATCCACTGTTCGATTTTTTTTTTATTTATTGATTTAATTCCCAACCAACTATACAGTTTATTACAGGGAATATAACATAAAAAATATAACAATATATTAACTTTAACAAGAACTCATTAATAAAACAGTCAAATTAATTTTAAATATTTTTATATGTATTTTAAACAGTGATAATTTTTTAATTTTTTTAATTCTTATTGGTAGATTATTGTATATTTTTATTCCGTTATGGAGTATTGATCTCATTCCAAAATTACTTTTTATTTGAATAGTTTCTAATAAATCTGTTTGTCTAGTATTATGCCCATGCATGTTACTAATATTTTTAAGTATGATATTTGAATTTTTTCTTTTAATTTCAGGGAATGAATGAATATACATGTTTTTAATTTATATATATGATTTATATCAAAATAATTATTTGTTTGTACAAATTAATTGTTGGTTCAAGATATGGTAATTTATTTGCTGAACCCCATACCGAAATTAAATATTGTAATTTTGAGTGTACCAAACTATAATAAATATTTTTTAAACAATTTTAAGGGTATATAATTCCGAATCTTAAACAAAATTCCTATTAAAGGTGATAGATAATTTCGAAGATAGTCTATATGTTTTCTGTTACTTAAATTTTCATCAATATATAATCCCAAAAAATTTTTTACTCGTAGAATAATTTATTTTTTTACTTTTAAATGATATATAAGGAATTTTATCTTTTCTTTGTTGTTTGCTGATAATTATATAGGAGGATTTATTTAAATTTAAAGTAAGTTTATTAAATTGTAACCAATTAAAGACAATATTTCAATCATATTTAATATTGTCTCTTGAATTTCACTGTTACTGTCAGCAAAATATAGGATGGTTGTATCATCGGCAAACAATTTTATAGTACCCTTTAATTTTAATAAAGGCATAGAATTTATATAAATTAAAAATAGTATTGGGCCCAAAATAGATCCTTGTGGTATTCCACAAGAAATTATTTTGAGGAACTAATGTTTTTTTAATTTTAACATATTGCTATCTGTGTTTCAAATAACTTGCAAACCAACAATGAATTTTTCCTCGTATTCCCATATTAAATAATTTTTGAAGTAATATATCATGGTTTACAGTATTAAAAGCTTTGCATAAATCTAAGGATAACAGAGCACATTTCTTATTCTGATCTATATTTAATTAAATATCTGTTGTAAAGATCTATTGCTGCTGCTTCTGTATCACTAAATTTATGAAAAGCGTATTGGTTTTCCGAAAGAAGTTTTTGAGTTTCTAAAAAGTTGACTAATTTTCTATTCATGTTTTTTTTCTAAAATTTTTGAAAATACTGATAAAACGGAAATGGGTCTATAATTATTTGGATTACTAGATTCACCACTTTTAAATATAGGTGATACTTTTGCTAATTTCATTTTTTCTAGAAAAACAGATGTTTTAAAAGATAATTCTACCAAATGTGTTAGAATTGGCAATAATTCATTTTTGACTGTTTTAATAACTTTTACAGTAATATCATCAAATCCGCATGCTTTTCTAGGATCTAAATTATCAATAATTTCTTTAATTTCCTCTTCACTGGTAATTTCATTTTCTTTTAAAAACATAGACTTTAAATTTGGTTTTTCTTCTGGTATCGTCACTAATGAAATTGTTTTGATAATTTTGAACCAACATTTATAAAATAATCATTCATTTCTTCACTTATCATTTGTTTATTTTCAATTTTGGTATTATTTATTAATAAATAGTCAATATTAGATTTCTCACTTTTGGATTTTGCTTTTAAAAAATAAATTTATATTTTCCCAAATTTTCTTTTGATTACCACTATCAAATTGTTCTTTGTAGAATTTTTGTTTCACTGATTTAATTTGTTTTTGACTAGATTATTATAGTAATTATATAGATTTACAATTTCCATATTTTCTTGATATTTTTCTTTTTGTGATAATAGTTGTCTCTAGTCTTAATACGGTTAGCTAATTCCCTATTAAACCATGGCTTAGAATTTCTTTTTTGTTTAATCAAAACTTTATATGAACATTTTTTAAATATATCAATAATTTTGTCATAATATTTATTTGTATCATGAAATTCAGATTTTTTGTCGTTTAAGAGATTAAGTTGTTTTCTTAAATTATCTATATTAAATTTATTAATAGGGATATATTCAAATCTTGAAGTTTCTATCTTTGATTTTATGGAAATGTCTAAAACTTGAATTTTATGATCACTTAACGGGCTATCCAAAAATTTAATTTTTACTTCTTTCAATGAATTTGTTATTATATGGTCTATAAGAGTCCTACTGTTTTTTGTTTCACGTGTTGAAATATTTTTATTACATAATTTAAAATTATTTGATTGATAAATATCTATAAGATTTTTTAAATCCTTACTGTTTTCTAAAATATTAATATTTACATCGCCGAATAAAAAACAGTCTAAATTGAATACTATTAAATTTTCAAAAAAATACGTGTAATAAAAAAATTTCAAAAATCGTTACATGTTTATTTACATCTTTTCAGTTTGAAATTAGGTTTATGAAGTGAAAATCCTAAAATTATTTAATTCCGGACTCAAAGGGTTAACTAATATGTCAATTATAATAAAACGTAATAAACAGTAAGAAATCGTTTCAAAAATGTCCTAAGTTTTTTAAAGAAAAATTTCTAGAAATTTAGTTAAAATTTTCATTTATTTTTCTTTTAATTTTATCTTGACAACGATGGCCGACTTGCCACCGAAATGTAGATTAGTTTTCTAAACAACTCTGGGGGTTTTTTTCTTTTTTGTTGCAGGCGATCTGCAAGTTCGTAGGGGTCAATAGGGCTAAGCAGGTTTAGCTCGCTATACCCCGGTTCGTTATTCCCCGAGACTCCCAACGAAAAGATACCAAAACAGGGATCTGCCACAAAACTATAGAACAAATTCATCAATTATCAAATTAATTTAAGGTTGACAATCTTAAACACCTTTAAAAAATTGTCAATTTTAAAAATTAAAAATTTACCTTTTTTATCTAGCAAAAAATAAATTGCGTACAAGAAAACAGTTCTTAAAGTTATAAAGATTTCAAAAAAAGTTAAAAAAAATTAAAAAGTAAGTCTTATTAAAGAGAAAAATGGGTAATAAAAATCGACAGAAAACATCATTGTCAAAGTCAGTAAATCAAGATACAGAGTCAAATGAAAATGAAAATTCAGATAAAAAAGTTGTTATTTTTCACTAAAAAATCCAAAAGATGAAAAAAATATTATGAATTTTTAAAAAACCCTTTTAAATTAACTCACAAGATAAAAGAGAAGCACAAACGTCTTCAAGTTTTTGATCTAGAAAAATTTAGGAAGTCTTATTTTTATCGTTTGAGGGATATATTGCACATGGGGTAAATCATATTCTTTGATTTTAATGGCAATATATGACAACATTTTTAATTTTTTTATTATTTCAACAATAATATTGTTTTTAACAAAACTACCTAATCCACCACCAGTTTTTTTTCTTGTTGCAAAAATTGATGTAAAGTCTTTAAAAAATTTAAAAAATTTTTTTTCTTCTTTTTTCACCCCTGTTTCGGGAATGACAATAATTTGCACATTTTCTTCATATATTAATATTTAAAATTTATCCATCTTATTCTTTTAAACGTGCATTAATATAAAGAATTTTTAAAGCATTCATTTTTTTTTGCTATAACTTAAAAATTTTATTATTTATTATTAAGAATAATTAACTTTTTTTTTATATTCTTTGTTTTTTTTTGATGTATTGGACATTTATTACTAACAGTTTTATGATTAAAGATAAGGTTTGTTTTATATTTTTCATTGTGTATTTTGCAATTATTACATAATAAACTTTTTTTTTACATTTTCAGAAAATGTGATTTCCAGCACCGAACGAGCAAATTTGACTTTTATTACATTGAATGCTTTTGTGTCTATAACCATAACATTTATAACATGTTAAAATATTAAAATATTTTTTTATTGTACATTTTTTATATATTTTTTTTATTTTAAAATGGAAGGTTATTCAATAAGTTTTGAAATTGGCGCCATTAGATTCGTCAATTTATTTTTCTAATAATGATAGTACTTTTTATTAAACACATAATAATCGTTCAGTGGTAATATTTTTATTTTAAGAAAATGTAGTACAAAAAAAGGTTATTTTTAAAACTTTATTCCACTTTTTTTAAGGTTCGTGCTTAGAAACCCGTCAAATATAAAACTAAATCAAAATAGATACCCAATATTTGATATAAAATAAAATGGAGAAGACATTTTACCTAACAAACTATAATGTTTTATTGTCATATTTGATAGGCATTTTTTAAGCATCGACTTTAAAAAAAAATGGTATGCCCCTAATTTGTTTTGCACCTACTTTTGATTTTGTTTTTGTTAAATAAACCTGGTGTATATATAAAAATTATTTCTTTATAGTTTTGATTTTTGTGGATTTGATTAGGTTAGTTAAAATTATTATTTTATTTCGTATTTTTTAGTTTTAAGTAGAATCTGGATATTTTTTGCTACAAGTGGTAACAGTTTTGTTGTAAATATTAGAAAAATGTTTATGATTTGTTTACATGCACTAGAATTTGATCAAAGTTTTAAGATGTTTTTTTTGATACCATATCCTGTTTTTCTTCTTTTTTTTTCTTTTTCTTCCCTGTGAGCCGTCTAGATTAACTACCGGAGGCAGCGCAGGGTTGTCAACTTAGGGGTTTTTCTCCCAAATTTAGGGGAAAAAAAGTGGGATGGGATTTTTTTAGGGGTGCTATATTTTAGGGGTATTTTTAGGAATTTTTATAACTTCAAATATTTATTTTTTCAAATGTTAAGCAAAATAAAGGTGTAATAGTATAGGCCCTGGAATACTCCAATCTAGCCAATCATATTCATTTTTGTACATACCGCCTTAGCGACATCTAGTCAGTAAGAGATTTGTTACTTGAAGCTTTAGATAATTTATGAATAAAAAATATAATAAAATGTTGCTGAATGAAATTATTTATTGATTGTTTTGAATTTATTATTTGTTTAAAGATATTTTATTATTTGTTTTTTTTAATGTTTTATTTATGTCAAATATTTAATTATTTATTTTATAAATAATTAATTTTTTTAGGGGGAATTCCTAGTAATTATGAGAATTTTGGGGGGTTTGGTTGGAGCTTTAGGGGGATAAATTTTTAAGAGTTGGCAACACTGAGGCAGCGCAGCCTCTTGGTCTTTTTGTGCCCAATCTCCCATTATGGTCCGAAAAATCATCGTCATCAGTAATATGGAGTTTCTCCCGTCAAACAATTTTATTTAGTATTGTTAATTATGTTGCCGCGCAGGCTGACAACCTATTGGATGTAGAGGGTAGCAATAAGGGGTGAAAATGCAAAATTTTTGGGAAAAAAATCGTCATCAATAATCAGCCATTTGGCCACCCATAAGGTGTCTAAATCCAAAAGGGCTGACAGTTAGGTGGATACCGGGGCAGTAAAATGGGGTCAAAATATCCCGAGCGCTTACTTTATAGTGTTTTTAATTGAATGTCAATGTTTTAAAGGGAATTTTAGGCAATTTTAAAAAGAAAACTTATATGATGTCTGTCCTAAACGTCCTAAATTTTGTACGGTGGCAAAATTTTTAAAAATAAATCATTTAATATTATTATCACTTTAGATATTTTAATAAAATTTGGCATACATGTACTATGTTTTAAGAGGTATTTTGTGTACTACATTTTTTTATTTCCAGCAGTGGCATGGCACATGATTTTTTTTAATACCTCAAAAATATTTTGACAAAACAAAATTTATTCTCCTATGGTAATATATCAAAACCATGTTTTTATTAAAATGTGATAATTTTAACGAAAACTTAATTTTTCCTACCATAATACCGACGATTATTTAATGAACAATACATTGAATATTTCTTTTCTGTTAAACGTATTTTAATTACCCGTGCTAAAAATAGCGACATCTTCATAATTTTTCCCATCTATCATAAAAATAATATTTTATAATAGGTCGGAATTTCCTGCTGTTAACAGGCAAACCTAGGGTCAAGGGTACCCTTTATAAACCAACTGAATAAAACATTTCTTCTGAATCCCTTAAAATTTAATATACTTAAGTTTTAATTACCAAATGGTTTGATAAAGGTTGCGAATCGTGGTACACGTTCTTAAATAACTTAGTAAAAATCCAAAATAGAAAGTTTCCTTGCATTGGTGGGAATGCATCGTTATTTTTATTTTTATTATATTTGTTAAGTTAACAATTTAATGTTGTTTAAATTAGTATCGGTTTGCAATAAAATTACAATTTAAATGAACATATACTACTAAAATTTAAATAAAGTTAAATATTACCTATTTTCGGTTATGTTTCAATAAATTTATAATACTACCTTAGAAACACAAAAACATATTATATCTCGTAAAAAAAAACTAATATATGAAATCACAAAAATGTATTTATAAGATCTGAAATGTAATAAATTTGATATAGGAATTCCAGACCATTAGCCAAACGCATAAAAGAACATAGAACATACATTAAAAACACAGAATTCCACAAATCAAAACTGTCAACACGCATCTGATAGCAATTACATAATAAACTGGAACGCGTTTAGTATTTTATCAAAAGAATCTTGAACAAAAAAACGTCAAATAAAAGAATTTGCTTTATATATTCAATAAAGATAAATGTGTATCATCAATATCTGTTAATTTAAGTAATACATGGTTACCTATGCTTGATGCTGGCTCTTACAGGCCACAAAATGGCAGTCTCGTTGGACTCGTTCCCGGAGGGAAAACTCACCGCGGAACAGTCCCAAAAAGATTCGAATGGGGATGACTCGGGGGATCTTCAAGTCTCCCGCGGGAAGGGCCACAGTTTGCAGTAGCTACCCGCAGGCTGATACTTTTCGTAACCTGCGTAAACGATCACGCCGGACGCTAATGACAAAGTTCCAAAATTCAACCCTGGGAGGGCGACCCTTAGAGTAGGATACGCTAAGTCAAACTGCCAAAGGGTTTTGACATTTATACCCCCGGAACTCCTTGATGACAAGGGCCGGGTAAAATCCTCCCGAATCTGGGATCCAAAGCAAGGATCTCAACACAGGTGACTGGAGGCTCATCAGCAGCCTAGTAGAACATGGCAACACCCTTGTACTTGCTATGGACGAACACGCCCTGAAGAATTGGGCAAGAGGGCTACCAAGCCTTTCTGGGCCTAAACCCAATCACCTTCAGAGTGACTAAAGCTCGCAAACAGGAGTCTGCAGGAACTGCGGGGGCTTCAAGCAAACCTGCAACATAACAGGGCAGCCACGGCTGTCCTATGCGAGCTCCTATCTCGTGAAGACGCGGACAAGCCCTCATCAAGAACCTTGGCAAAAGGAGGAAAGTTGGGGGCTTAGGCGGGAAACCAGGTAATTAATTTTGACTCCAACTCTGGAAATGTCAGATCCTGCATATTTATTAAGAAGAATTACATGCCTTAAAGCTAACTGATTTCTGTTCTAGGGACCAGGCGGCGGTAAGGCTGAAATACATCATGGAAGGTGTTTGGGCTGAAGCTGTCCTCGCTTAACCTACCTTCCATATGATGCAGTCGATCCACCCCCATCTGAGGAACTCCGCCAGTTGGAGCAATTCTGTAGGCGCTCTAACCTCAGCTCATTATTGGGATGGATGCACGCACACCCACTGTTGGGAAGCAGTGATATCAACAGGAGAGGTAGTACCTTTTAGACTTTATTATTTCTGAAATTTAGAGTATTAAATAGGGAAAATGAACCTACTTTTGTGACTAGAGCCCGTAAAGGGTAATCGACGTTACTTTGGCATCTCCGCGTATACGATCCCAGGTAACTCTGGTATGATCTGAGGAACCGTCGCTGTCTGATCACAGGCCATCTTCTTGGCGATCTCTGCATTTCAGAGGCCAATGGGGATACCGTGATCCGAGGGCACGAAATGGGAGAATACAAGGAAACTTTGACCATCAACTGCAGTAACGTCAAAACCAGCATTAGGAAAACTACTGCATAGAGCTTGCTTCCTGTGAACTATGGAGGCTATTACAACTCTTATCGAATAACTTTTTCCTCTAGTAAAGCAAAAAGCCAGAAAAAGTCTACCTGGTGGAATAACGAACTCTGGAGCTAAGGAAAAAACCCGCAGACTGTTCAACAGAGCGAAGAAAACGGGTGAGTGGGATGAACATCAATCTGCACTCACCAGAATACAATAAACAGGTCCGTAAGGCAAACTGGATTCATGGAGGAAATACTGCCCGGAGGTTAAAAATACCAGCACGGCCCGACTCCAAAAATCCTTCAAAGATCCGGGCAATCCTGTTGGCACTCTAAAAAAAAAATGGAACCTCTCTGAACTGGCAGGGGAAACATTGGAGGTTTTGCTCCCAAACACATCTACCAGGATCAGAGAAACTCAACTTAATGAGACCTACCCAGACGTCAATGTTCGAATATTGCCCACAAGAAGCGACTGGAGAACAAAGGAAGTCATAACCTACGAAAATCAGTGGGAATTGAATCATTTGAAGCCTACAAAGCACCTGGACCTGATGGGATAATCCCAGCACTACTACAGCAGGGGAAAGCAAACCCTAGTTCCACTGCTTTGCAAACTCTTCCGTGCAAGCCTAGCTACGAGCTATTTGCCAAATGCATGGAAGCAGACTAAAATGGGCTTCATTCCAAAGCCGGGTAAGGACTGCTCCCAGGCAAAAGGGGCTTGACCAATTGCATTGTCGTCTTTTATGATAAAAATAATGGAAAAACTGATCGACAGGTATGTCAGGGAAAACTCTCTTACAAAAGGCCCTCCAAAACCAACATGCCTATCAATCAGGAAAAATCATGCTCATCATCAACTGGTGACCAGATTAGAACTCCCCTGAACAACAGGAAATCGCACTTGCTGCATTTCTTGACATTGAGGAGCTTTTGATCGAACCTCCTTCAACTCAATGGCCGCGGCTCTTGCCAGATATAGATGTTAACGACACCATTTGTAGGTGGATAAACAACATGTTACTTGGCAGACGAGCGCAACAACGTTATTCAGCCCAAACAATGGAGATGTCAGTGGTCAAAGGATGCCCACGGGAGGGTTCTATCCCCACCACTGTAGGATATGGTTGTTGACAACTCCTGGTGGAACTGAATAATAAGGGATTCTATACCCAGGGGTATGCGGATGACATCACTATACTTGTCATGGGAAGCATAACAAAACAACCTCAGAGCTTATGCAAAGGGCACTGGAATTTGGAGGGATGGTGAAACAAAAAAACCTTACTGTTAATCCGGGAAAACTCCCTAATCCCTTCACTAGACGAAGGAAGCTGGATGTTTTAATATCCCCTCCTTTTCGTACCACACTGTTTGCCCAGGGGGAAAATACTTGGTTTTGGACTCTGCAAACCCTAAATCACATATCAAAATGTGATTAATAAGGGCAAAAGGGTCTAATTCCCAAAAGGCTGTGGGAAGTTGGGATTTCAGCCCCACTGGTTTTTTCCCTGCTGTGGTGGCCCATGAAACCTCGTTCCACTGGGGGCCCAAAAAGGGGGAACAAAAAACAGGCTGGGTTAAAACCCCGGCGCTAGCTTTCCTGTAAAACGGGAGTATTAAGCACTCCACTGCAGGGGGAACCCTCAAAGCCCCCCCCTCTTGGTATAATTTTAAGGGGAGGCGAGGTTGGGGGCATACAGGCTGTGCAATGGCACTGGTGTTTGGGCCTCCCCTGGACCCCGAATAAAGCATACCCCAAACCCAATTTTGGGATGGCAGTGATACAATCCCAAAAGGATAAATAACCAGCCAAAAAACCCCCAGCTTACCTGGGGCGGGGGAGCGATCTCCGGGATCGGGGGTTTGGTTTGGTATACCGATGGACCCAAGACTACAATGGAGCCGGCGCAGGTACATGGTAACCCCTAGGTTTAATGTTATTTTCCCCTGAAATACCTTTTTCCGAAATAATTTAACTTTGTCTGGGAAGATTTGGGGAGAAAAAGGGCAGGGACATTACTATCTTCTCGTAGTCAAGCGTCAAAAAAGCTTTGGCATCTCAACGTAAACTCAAGGTTTTTTGGGAAATTCTGCATCCTCCTAAACCTGGCTAAAACCAAGTTCCCTTTTCCCGGGGTTTCCAGGACACAGGGGGAATGGGGCAATGAAATGAAGGGCCCTGGCCAGGCGAGGCCCCCAGCAATTTTTTGGGGGGTCCTGAACCTGTTTTGGAATCCAAAAACCCTCTTTTCGTGGCTACATGACTCGTGGTTCAAACCAAAACATCAGTCATCTGGAACCACTTTCCCGGGGCAAAATCACAAATAAATTTGGATCACCATCAAGTTGAAAGTGAACTACAAAACAAATGGAATCATTAGAATAGTGACAGGATTAAAAACCCCGGACCTGCCAAAAAAACATATCCCTTTGGGCATCTGGGAAATTTGCAGACTAGGGCAAAGGGGAAGACGCCTCCCCCATATATATGGTCCCTCCCCTTTGGAGAACAAATCAAAACCTCTGGTGAACAAACCCAAGGGCTGGAACCAAAAAGCATGGGCTACTCCCCTGTCTGGTTAAACCTTTTTTCTGGGAACAAATCAAAAGATACAACAAGCCCTGTGGCTGCGTGTCGGGGACAAACCTCAACGGGATTTTGTTTATCAATCAATCAATAATCAATGTTGATGCTAAAAATATTTGGCTAACAAAATCAATTAAAAAAATTTTTTTTCCTTTTTAAAAATTTTAAACCCCGTCGGAAACTAATGTCATTTGGAAAAAACTCCTAAATATTTAAAAAACTAATAAAGTTCCTAAATCTTTAAACCAAAAATTTTTTAAAAATTTAGTTTTAATTTCTATTTTTTTATTATTCTCTTGAACGGTGGCCCAAAACTCCGCTGATAGGTTTTTTTTAATTTTTTTTTTTGGTATTGGTTTTTTTTTTTTTTTTAGGCGATCTCCCGTTCATAAAGGGCAATAAAACACCACTCAGTGCATATACCCCATATGTTTAATTTGCAAACTGCAATTGCAGTAAGTAATAATAAAGATAATTAAATTTTATTGGTTTAACCATTTTACAAGAAAAAAAATCTTAAAATAATTAAGTTATTTTTAAAATATGTTTAAATAGTTATAATTAGTTATAATCATGCATGCCAGTTTCGGATTTGTTGTTTTATTTAAAAAAACATTTTTTTTTTGTTTTTATTAACCATACCTGGGCTACGAAGCTAAAACATTTATTTCCTTATATTTACTAGATACCATTTAAATATTTAACAAATACCTTAAAGAACGGCATTTTAAATAAAAAGCCGTTTCCGATATTTTGTCCATTTTTATTTTTTTTTATTAAAAAAAATCTATATTCTTTAGTTAGTGGGGGCAGAAGAGCATGGAGGGGGAGAAAAAGTTGTCGGACTCCCTAATTAAATTCCACATGGGGCTTGTGGCGGGGTGGGGACCGATCCGGCCCGTCAAATTTTCATATTTATTTTTAAGCATTTGAAGTTGTTTAAAAATTCGATTTTGCTTAAAAAGATAGGTTTTTATATAATTTGTAGGTCCAATATAATAATCTTGTATGTGGTTTAATATAATTAGGTCTATATCTTACGTACTTTAACCATGCCAGTTGTCAATTTAGACTGAATTTATTTTTAAATTTTGAGTGGTGACGTAAAATACAGAACTAGTCCAGAAATCGAAGCTTAAAAATGTGCAAAACCTCACAATTTTACAAAAATACATAGATTTGGATTAAAATTTAAGATTTAGCTTAACTAACCCTCCTCTTTTAAATCTATGTTATGCCAAATGGCGCTTTTTATTTTAAGGGGTGAAAACTACCTTTTATTGCTAAAACCTATAAAAACCATTTAAAAAAAAAGTTGGTAAAAATTTGCTCAAATAAATTGAAAGATATTTTGTTTCTTTGCATTGTTTAAAATATTTTAGCCCCTTTCAAATCATTCCCCCCTTAGGATTAAAAAAAATTTACCTAAAAATTAATATATTATCACAGTGGGTTTTCAGAAATTTTGGGGTTAGGCAACAATTTTTTTAATATCTTTATTATGCTGAAAGTTGTTTTTTCTTTTTAAGGGGTGAAAACTACTCCTTATTGCAAAAATATTAAAAACATTTTATTAAAGCTTAGGTCAGTCTAATTTTATAGACTCATATAAATTAAAAAATTAGTATTTAATTCTTTAAAACATTATTTAATATATTTTAACTCTTGAAAATTAACCCTTATTATAATTTAATTAAAAAAAAATACCCTAGAAAAATTAACATTGTCACATAGTTGTAATTAAAAGATGTGACTGCTTAAAAATATTACTAATTTACTTTTGTAAGTTTTTAATTCTCACAAATCCACCCCTTACAATATTACAATGCAAAAAATAGTACAAAACCGCGAATTTTTTAAAAAATGCATCAAATCGCGCATAGCATGCTCTAAAAATATTTTTTTAGGCATAACTTCTTTAGTTTTTGAGATAAAACTTTTCTTAAAAAATCCATTTTGTTGGTTTTTTACGAGCTATAAGGTCCTATAAATTAGAACTGTTTAAAACCCGTACTTTTTTAAAGGGGTGAGTTTGAAGGGCAGAAACAAGGTAGTACTCGTCTATACACACGCGTTTTAAATGTTTATATCTTACTTAATTTCCGCCATACAGTAAATTAAAGAAAAAACAAAATATTTGTAATTCAAAAAGTTACAATTTTGTACCCTAGTAATTTTTACGTATCCCCCTGTGTGTTCGAGGTATTTTTAAAAAAGATCATTTTTTATTAAAATTCTAAAATTTGATTTTTACTTGCAGGTCATTTTTTTTTCAAACATAGCAATTTAAATTGGTTAAAATTTTAGAATGTATTTATGATACATAAATAAAGGGAATTTAAAAAGGGCTACGAATTATTTTAATTATGGTTGTAATTAGGGGGTTGTTTTCGAAGATTTTTGCACTTATAAAATTTTGGTATAACCTTATTTTACTTGTGACTCAACTTTTAGGATACATATTTTTTTTTTCAAAAAATGAAGGTTTTAGTAAATGGTTTAAAAACGTTAATATTAGTTTTCCTTAAAAAATACATAGACTTCGTGTTATTTGCCTTTGAAAATCTGACATTTTGTGTTTGATGAATAACAGCTAACTTTTAACAAACCACAACTTAGTTTGTATTGGTGACACAGCAATTACAAAAAAAAAGGTTGTATTCGTTTTTTAAATGCAACAAATTTGTTATACAGGGTGTTCCAGAAGTAATGGGACACAGAGCAACAGCAGATTCCTCAGGTCGAAATAATGCAATTAACGTAAACTTGCCTTATCCCAAAGTTGATAATAACGAAGATACAGGGTGTCAAACTTTTAATTTTGTTTTCGTTTTTCGTAATAATTTTTTAACTAAGTGACATAGCGGTACAAAATTGGAGATTTGGGGGTTTTTTGAGGCAAGAAATTCAAATTTGTCCATACTTTTGATGTCGCTGGTAGAGGGCGCCAGCTACGGCCTACCCCACTTGTTTTAGATGGCATAACTTTTTTTGGGCTTAGTATATTGACCTGTTTATTAAAAAATAAGTTACTATAACTCCCTTTGCGTCAAAAATGTATACTTCATTAAGGTTTCTAGGAGCAACTGTTTTTGAGATAAACGCACTTTAACGGACCCTGCAATTTTCCTATGGAAAATGGGTTCGGCCAATTGTTTTCTAACTTTGCAAAGTGATAGTTTTGAACACGCTGATCAAAAGTCTTCTCGGACACAAAACCCAAAAACTCTTCTAACCCCCCCAAAATCACCCTCAAAGGTCCCCAAATCCCTAGTAATCTTTAAGGCTGATTATGGGGAGGTTAGAGGGGTTGTTGGGTTTTGTGCCCGTGAAGACTTTTGATCAGCGTATTGAAAACTATTACTTTGCAAAGTTTGAAAACAATTGTTTTTTTTTACTCAGAGGGAGTTATATAAACTTCTTTTTTAATAAACAGGTCAATATACTAAGCCCAAAAAAGTTATACCATCTAAAACAAGTTAGGTAGGCCGTAGCTGGCGCTCTCTACCAGCAACATCAAAAATATGGACAAATTTGAATTTGTCACCTTAAAGAACCCCCAAATCCCCAATTTTGTACCTCTATGTCATTTAGTTAAGAAATTATTACGAAAAAACAAAAACAAATTTAAAAGTTTGACACCCTGTATCTTCGTTATTATCAACTTTGGGATAAGGCAAGTTTACGTTAATTGCATTATTTCGACCTAAGGAATCTGCTGTTACTCTGTGTCCCATTACTTCTGGGACACCCTGTATAAAGTTTTTTGATAAAGCGCATACTTAAAAGTTATTCGCAGAAAACCGATTAAAAAAGTTTATTTTATCGACGAAAACGATAAACTACGACTTTCGATCACGAATAACTCGAAAAGTATGCACTTTACAAAAAAAAATACATGGGACATTTTTGGCTTAGAAATCATTTCTCTAGCGATTTCTGTGGTAAAAATATAAAAAAAAAAATCACCCCTGAGATGGTTTGGCAACCATCCCCAGGGTAAAGGCGCCCTTCGGCATGATATAGATTTTGGTCCTTTCCTTCTTACCTACTGTCAAAATTTCCAGCCATTCTATGCATTTTGAAAAAATTGCTAGGCAAAATGGTTCGTTTTCTGGACTAAACCGCTTGATTCAAACTTTGCCACTTCTCGAATTAGGAAATGTTTCTCTATTCCTTTCTATCTGTGCATGTTGTTAAAAAAATAACCAATAGCTATAGAAATTTCGAGAATAAATGGCATCTTGTTAAATATCGTTAAAATGGCAATTTTAAGAACTATGTGACAGTCTGTAAAAAAACAGTATCCTAATTACCAGTGAAAAAATTGGCAATATATGTATATACAGGGTGCCACAGATTCGAGTACATGCATGGGGATCTCGGAAACCGTAAGAGATACGAAGTCGGTTAAATTATGGCAAAGTTGCGCATTTAGGTGCCTAACAACATGCCGATTGGAAGTTGTAAAATTCCGAGTATTCCGAAGATTCCGAAAAAACCGAAATTTGCTGATTTCGTTTTTTTTTTCTGACGTTATTTAAAGAGATATGGAAAAACAAGAGAAACTTTCTTATGGCCACTTTTTAGGCTCTACAAAACAGCGTTGGGAGATTTTCTGTACGACGTTTCGTTTTCGTTAGACCATCATCAACTTTATTTTTTTAAATATTAAGCTGGGTTTTTTTAAACCTCTTATTATCCCAATTACAAAAATGTATAACACTTAATATTTATTAACAAATATGGAACGCCCCTATAAGAAATAATGTGCGTTCCTTGTCTTACTCATTGTCTCTTATGGAAAATATGTTTATTTAAGAAAAATATTAAGTGTTATACATCATTGTAATTGGGATTTTAACTGCTTCAAAAAAATGCAATAAACAATTGAGTGCCGCATTTAAAAAAATAAAATTGATGATGGTCTAACAAAAACGAAACGTCGTACGGAAAATCTCTTAACGCTGTTTTGTAGACCTTAAAAAGTGGCCATGAGAAAGTGCCCTTTTGTTTTTCCATATCTCTTTAAATAACGTCAAAAAAAAACTTAAAACGAAATCGGCAAAGTTCGGTTTTTCCGGATATCTCTGGAAGTACCGGAATTTTACAACTTTCTATTCGGATGTTATTGGGCAACTAAATGCGCAACTTTGCCATAATTTAACCTGGACTTCGTATCTCTTACGGTTTCCCGAGATACCCATGCATGCACTCGAATTGTGGCACCTGTGTATTTATATATATATATATATATATATATATATATATTTTATATTTATATATATATATATATATATATATATATATATATATATATATATATATATATATATATATATATATATATATTTATTTTATATATATATATATATATATATATATATATATATATATATATATATATAACATTATTAAATTTATTGACTAACTGTTTTATCAAAAATTATAAAACACTGTCCGGGGAAGTTAAAACTTAAAATTTGGTGTATAAGCACGTTTAAGGACACAAATTCTTTATCCATTTATTAAACTCAAAAAAACAGAACCGAACAAAAACACTAATGTAAAACAAGGGCCAAAAATTTCGGCCTCTTAAAATCCCGAAATCCAATTTAGATTAAGTTTTGTCCACAATTTTGTCCCACTCTTTTTTGCCTTGGCAAGTTTTTTTGTTGGTTATAATAAATAATTGAATGTATTATTAAAAAAGGAACATTTATTATTAGAGGCAGATTAGTAAAAATCTTGCCAATTCAAGAAAAAAAAATAAACAAAATTATCAATTAAACTGTGTCCAATTTTGGATCTCAGTACTTGGAGACGCCAAGATTTTTGAATAGGAATTTGACCCTTATTCTATATAGGCGTTTTTGGTGGGATCTTAAATTTATTTTTGTCAATTTTTACTGTATGTAGGTACATACCTAATAAATAAATTTAATTATTTCGTTATTGCAACTAACTTGCATGTTCGAAGAGAAATATTTTGTTAAAAATACATGTCTGTTTTGGTGTATTAAATTTAAAAGATTAAAGGGGGTCCAAAAAGTAATTCCCATTTTAAAATAAACGTATAAAAGAGAAATTTGTTAACATTTAAAGGTAATTTTCATTAAAATAATTTAAATAGGGAAAGAAATGGGAAATTAAAATTAACCAATAGATATTAAACTGAAATAAAGGTTTAATTATCCGGAAAATGTTTTGGAACGATGCAGACCGAAGAAAATTTTACGGAAAATTTGAGGTTCGCTGAATTTATCGGTGGAAATTCGTGAGGAAAACAGGAAAATTGGATTTATTAACGAATATGGAGCTGAAATTGCCACGGTTTGGTATTTTCAACGGCCATTGCGTTTATATTTTTGCATAAAAGTGAAAAGAGATTACTGTAAATTGAACTAGATTTAAAAATGGCTTCGGATCAAAAGGTTAGTCACCGTGTATTAATTTTTTTTATTTGATTTAAATTGTTGGATATTTTTTAAATTAGTAGGATCATTGTAACGATATAAAAATCTATTTAATACTTTTTATGACTTTCTACACTATACAGGGTACATTGGATTAAAATATGAAAAGAATATATGTCCTAAACTTCTTAACCATTGAAAAAGAGGGCGGTGAAGTTAAAAAAAAAGTTATATTATTTTATAAAGGTGAACAAACGTAGACGCAGAAAATTTATAATATATGTTTTCAAAACTTTCTTAAAACAATATTTGTATTCATCTACTACTCTGAGAAAGAGTTGAAATGTGCAACCCTTAATGGTTTTTGCATTGTATCTCTTACTGTTTGTTATTTTTCTTGTGCATATTGCAGTTTAAGCAATGATTTGTAAGGGCTTTACCTAATTAGAAACATATTTGTCTTGTGAATTTTATTCGTAAGTTGTGCCGTTTTCATTGTGTGCATTACAAAGTCAGCATTACAAATAGGCGGTATAAGATTTTAATTAAAACTGATGGTATGGGATTTTAATCACACATGTTAAAAGTCCACTGATTACAATTTAAAGCATTAAAAAGTGGTAAATTTCCTCCTACCAATTCTTTTTTATGTATGATATCAGTCTCTCTGGTGGTAACATTGTAATTGCTTAAAAATGCCAGAAGAATCTGTGTTGCTGGAATTTATTATTTTTTCGGCTATTTGAATTTTATTTTGCACGGAATCTTCAATATAACCCTCGACCGCAGTCGGGGAGCGCCAACCTACATAGCGCTTCACAGTCAATAAATCGCCTGCAGCATCACCTATCTCATGCAGCAATGCCTTTCCATAAATTAATCTTGACTTTTCTGGCAAAATTAACGTATTTTTAGATATATATTATATATTATATATATATATATATATATATATATATATATATATATATATATATATATATATATATATATATATATATATATATATATATATATATATATATATATATATATATATATATATATATATATATATATATATTATTTTTTTTTTTTTTTTTTTTTTTTTTTTTAAATATAAAACAGACGTTACCTTTAACCCACGGTGCATTTTAGGACAATAAGGTAAGGGTGTCCGTGTGACGTCACGATTGTGCATTTTTTAAATGGAACACGTTTTTTTTATATTAGATCTTGGTTATTTATTTCCTCCCAAATTTTTAACATCGGTTCAATAATTTCAAAAAAAAAAATAAAAAAAAAAAATGATTTGCACCATTGAATTTAAAAAATCAATAAAAATAAAATATGGATTAATAAAATTTAAAAACAAGGAACTTAATAATAACGTATTATTTTTAGGTCATGTTTGATTAATTCGAATAAAGGGTTTTCCAAAATTTAGTCAAACCTTCAAATTTGAAAGCACGTTATTTTTCTTATTTTAAATATGAGGCCTGTATATTTTTGGGGGTCGTTAGTGCAAATTAAAAAGAAACATTTTTCTTTTATAACCCACAAATTCCAAAATTAAAAGTTATTCGTTAAAAACTCATTTTGGCATGTATTTTAATAGTAAACCATTGAATAAAAGATAGGTGGTGTAAAAAAATTTATTGACATTAGAATTTCCTAATAACATTAATTATTACCTAGAAATTTTTATTTTCTAAATATTAGCCAAAAGTATAAAAATTAAAAATAAATAATTATTTAAATTTAAAGGTTTTCCTTAAATTAATGAATTAAATTAATAAATAATAATAATTTACTAAATTTTTAAATACCTCAAATAAATTTTGTAAGTTAAATAAACTCCAATGTCAATAAATTGTTTTGCATAGCCACCTCACTTTTATTCATTGGATTATTATTAAAATAGATGCCAAAATGAATTTTCAACAAATAACTTTTAATGTGTTAGAATTTGAAGGGTTATAATTAGAAAAATGTTTCTTTTTTTATCTGCAATTAAAACTAAAAAAGGGGTCTTAATATTTAAATAAAAAATAAATGCTTAAAATTTAAAATTTTTAAATTTTACACTCAACACCAAAATTTAAATGAATATTTTTATAAGTTTTTTAATTCTATTAATGTTTTTTTTATTCTTGCTTAATTAATGGTTTTTTAAAACTTTTTTTAAAATTTTTTTTTTTTTAAAAATTCAACTGTTTTTGATTTTGGGAAAAATTTAAATAACCCCAAAGGAAAATACCTAAAATTAAAAAATTTCCTTTATTTAAAAAAAATTTCCATTTGTAACCCCGAAAAAAATTATTTTCGAAAGCTTGGGTTTAAATAAGGAAAATTTTTTTCATTTTAAAAAGCCCCCTCCTGACCGAACCCAAAAATTATTATTTTTTTTAATTAAATTTTTATTTTATATATATATATATATATATATATATATATATATATATATATATATATATATATATATATATATATATATATAAACATAAGCCTATTTGACAGCACCAGTATTATGTTATATAAAGATTATAATTCTTAATTTAATTATTGTAACTAAACAAAAGCAGATGCAAATGATATTGATTAGATAAAAATATTAACACATATACATTCTACATTACTATTACTAAAATAAGAAAAATATAAATGCCTACTTTAATTTAAATTATCCTGTTTTCTTAATAGCATTAAAACATATCTTGTACTAGCATTAAAACATAATCTTGTACTTGTGCCTCACAAGTTTTCTTGTTAAAAAAATGTGTTTAAGTCTATTTAACTAAAAAATCTATTTTTTTTTCTATTTGATACTTAAAGACAGCTCTTATATAATTCATATATTTTAAGTCTTTTGGCGTTTTTTTAATCCTATAAGTTGCCAATTTTTAATCGAGTCTAAAAACCATAAAGAACTGATGAAATTATTAAGATTTCCAAAAAGTTGTTCTTTCAAGATCCTTTGACGGTGCTCATTTCCAGGTTTCTTTTAATAATTTTAAGATATTAGTAGTCATTTTAAAGGATAACTTCATAAGTTTAAGCTACTGTATACATGTAGGGTACAATGCTTTATTCGTTAATACAATATAAAAGTCGGCGTCAAACACTAAAATCCGTCATTTCCTGAAATGACTAGCCAGTACATGGAATGCCGTCAAACAGTATAATTGCCTTGTTATTATATTATTTAACTAACCTTTATTTATTCCCTCTAATTCCTAAATGCGCTTCAGGCAAGCAGCATAATATTCCTTTACAATGCATTGATTGTCTAAACCTTACAGGGAATAAATGTACCTACTAGGCATTTCAGTGGATGACAGAATTTAGTGTTTGACCCTATTATATATACAGAGTGTCAATTTAAAAACTTTTTAACCTTATTATTTCCCTTTTACTTAAAATCAGCAGATACAACAAATATTTTTCAAAGAAAGGGGCTCTCAACAAAAAGTTGCAGCATTCATGATTCAACTCCCTTTGATGTGTTGCTCTAATACTTTTAAATTGAAAGGGGAAGTCAAATAGTATACTAAGAATGCCTTAATTTATAATTTTTAATTGTGTGCCCCTTGATCCCCCTTCTCACTTAATATTTTAAAGCCAACATCTTCTCCAACAAGGAGTTAAATTACCAAGGCTTTAAATAATCTTTAAAAGTGTTTCGCTCGATAATTATTATTATTATTATTTACTAAAAGCTACATCACAATCCATTTAATTAATATTAACCTCAAAATTAAATAAAAAAAGGCCCTTACAGAAATCGAAACCACGAAAGAAAGAAACCTTAAGTTACAACCGCCCTCCTTAATTAAGCAATCTAAATCGGCTTATATGATTGCTTTGTAAAAATCATTTGATTTTAGTAGCACTTGACTGCTTATTGTTCAATGTGCCTAAATATGCCTATAACGGAGAGAATTGTTAAAATTTAATACAAATAAGTGTTTTGTAGCAAAAAAAATTAGGTAGCTATATAAAACTTCAATACTAAATACTTTATTTAAAACATATCTATTATCTTTAAGCAGCATTTAGATAAATCAACTAAAAAATAATTTTACTACAAAAAAAAACTTCTTGGGTACTTGCTAAATGAGATTGCCTTAGTTGATTTTCAAGCATAGATTTTGTGCGATCACGATATCAATTGACACTTACAGAATTGCTGATCACCTGAAGCAAACCTAAAAAACAAAAAATTAATAAATAAAAAACTTATCAACAATTAGTTGGTTTATCACTATATTTAAAAATAAATTAATTAAAAAAAAAATTCTGCCAATATTTAAAATTAAACCTACTTAAATTTTGTTATAAAAATTTAGAATATTTAAAAATATATATATAACCCAATATAGAAAATTTTTATAAAGTAAATGTTGTTTTTTTTGGGTTTTTTTTAAATTATACTAGGCGATCTACAAGTTTGTAAGGGTAAATCGATTCTCTGTAAGAACAGACTCTATACCCTCTACCCAAGACCGAAGTGCTTCCATTTGGTGAGTAGTCAAAGACGATTTCTTGATACGTAAATCTGCTACAACAATAGAGAACATAGACAAAATGTTTAATTTAATTTTACTGTCGTAGTTGTAAAAGTTGTGATAAAAACAACCTATAACTGTACCCCTCCTAAGTTCTTATTATATTGACAATAGTAAAAATAAAATTTTGCTCACAACATGTAAAACAATAAAGCTATTAAAAATAAAAAAAAGGTAATATTATAACACCTTTAAAAATACCACATTCATACCAAGAAACTACCACTTTCTCAGAAAATATACAGCAAACATCCCAGACAGGAGCGAGCAGTAGTATCATATGAAAAATATTCTTATCTCTAAAAAACATAAATATCTGGTACACAGATAGTTTTAAAGATATAAGTGGGACTGAAACGAAAGAGTGAAGTGATAATCCAAGGACGGAGTTAGCTTTTACTCTTGGTGATCTTTCAACATTAGTTCAAACGGGGGTGTATACCACTTGGGCTTGTATAAAATAGATTCTGGACAAGAATTATAGAGACAAATATCAGTGTATCTGTAGTAACTTCAGAACAGCCCCACAATTACTGTGTAGGAAGACATTAAGGTCTAAATTGGCTTAAAACTGTATGTACCAACATACTATCCGAGTTCAGTTAGTATTGGAACGAGGACATACTGGTATCAAAGGAAATGAGGTAGCAGATAAACTGGCGAAAGTGGGTAGCACTAACCCAAACTCAGGTATGCCCGGTGGTGTTCTTTTAGCGGTGAACCAAAGATTGAATCAGGAGAAAGTTTATGGAACTATGGACATTAGAAACAAAGGTAATGCATATCAGTGCAATGCTTAAAGGGGCTTCACAGCTTGCAGTCTGATTATTAAGCGTGGGGAGGACTCAACTGAGAAGTCTAACAGGATTAGAATCTGGTCACCGATTTATTGAAAAGCGTGTATTTAAATTGGGTCTTGCATTAGATAGAATCTGTTTGTATATGGTGCGGTAATGAGAGTAAGGGGTCATCCTGGAATCTAGAGGATTAAACTAGGATTACTGAACTAGTTAGGATCGGACTTAAGGCGAATGTTGTATTTGGCATATAGCATCGGTCTGGACAAGAGACTGATACCTTTAAGGCTATTTCCGTAATAGATTTTAACGTTTTAAAGCCGAAAAATGAACTTTTACAGTATGAGTGAGATGTTTATGGACGAGGCGACGAAGGAACAGAGTCTGGAATTTCGAAACGAATACTGTAAAGGTTTTTCGGACAAATGATGTACAATATTTTATTTTATACTGTACTGTCGAAATTTATGTTTCAAAACATCTGACATATTTTAAGAAAAGACAACTGTCCTGTTTTTATTTATGTCAAGGTAAAAAGTCAGGTAAAATATAGTGTTACTTTACAATCATTTTTGGTAACATTAATTTTAATGCAGCCAATAGCAACCAATTATATTTTTATGTAGTTAGATAAATAATATTTTAGTTTGTTTTATTTGGGATACTCGCCTTACTACTTTTTGGAAAATGGGACCCCTTCGGTCCGGGTTTCGGGGTATACGGGCTGACCCTGTCCAGCCCTATTAACCCCTATAAGCTTGCAGATCGCCTGCAAGAAAAAAAAAAAAGAAAACCCCTAAAAACCCAAAAAATCACAAATACTAGTCTACGTTTCGGTGGCAAGTCGGCCACCGTTGTCAAGACAGAAATTAAAACAAAGAATTAAACTAAATTTTAAGAAATTTTTGATTCTGATTTTTACTTTTTAATGACGTTTTGTCATTAAAATTTTTTTTATAAAAATAGTCATGACAAAATGTTATAAAAAAATAAAAAAAGCTATCAGAATTTCCTAAGTTTTTAGACCAAAAGTTTCTTAAAATTAAGTTTAATTTTTTGTTTTAATTTTTGTCTTAACAACGGTGGCCGTCTTGTCACCGAAACGTAGACTAGTATTTGTGATTTTTTGGGTTTTTTAGAGGGTTTCCTTCTTTTTTGTTGCAGGCGATCTGCAAGTTCATAGCAGTCAATAGGGCTGGATAGGGTCAGCCCATATACCCCGGGACCTGGACCGAAGGGGTCCCCTTTTCCAAAAAGTAGTATGGCAGGTATCCCAAATGAAACAAACTGAAACATTTATCCGCCACAAAACTCTAGAACATATTTATAAATAATATTATTGACATAAAATTTAAAATTGACAAAAAGATTGCGTTGATATATGTAACATTTGAGTATGTATGGCAGTGAGAGAATTTTATATCAACAAATCCTAAAAGAAATTTTACCGGACTAATCCGGTAATTTTTTTACCGTATTTAATACTGTTAAAGTTCATTTTCTGGACTAAAACCAAGTATCTAAAAATACTTTTTACAGTACGGTATAAAATAAATCAATTTGCTTTAAGGGTTTACAAAAAATAAAAAAATCGTTTAATTTGGTTTTCTCCTTTTTTAATATTTTTTTATTATTTTGGCCCCTTAAATTTTTTTTTAACGTATATCTATGTGTACATGTAAAAGGCCTGTGTACGCAAACTTATTTGTGACAAATTTTATTTAAACATTTTATTTCATTGTTATTATAGGATTAACTACAGATGGACAAAGACAAACATCATTTATTTTCAAAACCACCATCCCTTATGCAAAAAAAAATCTTTTCTCTATAATGATAAATTTATTTAAATTTTTCCGTTTAATTTTTCCGATTTTCATTTTTATATTTGTTTTAAAAATGTATCCGTATTTATTTCATAAAAAATTATTTCAAATTTATTTTGATTATGAGGGATAATAAATAAAAGTTATAAATGTTTTAAAAGCGACTAAATAATTTGGATATGTCGGTTTTTCAAATTATTTTAACTAAAACCTCTACAAGCAATTAACAAAAATAATTTGACTATTATTTTGGCTTTGCAATAAATACTATAACTTGCTATGTGCTCAATTATATTTAAATTGGTTTTTTATTTGCATTTCGCTTTAACAGATATGTTTATATTAATGACGATTATAAATATCCCTGACAGTGGAATGCAAATTTTGCTGGTTATAATATACAGGTTAGCATCCAAATAGCAAAGTACGAGCGTTTTGGTAAAGATGGTTTGAAAATTAATTTTACTAAACAAGTTTGCTAATTTATTTTATGTGCAAAATACATTATAAAAAGTTTTTTATTATACAGTTTGGTGGCCGAAAAGTAGCCCTATATAGTAATAAAATAAAATAAGTTTTTATTTTACACATTTTTAGGATACCCAAAACTAGGTTAAGAATACTTTTTTTAATCTTTATTATTTACATGCAATACACTGAAATTATTATTCCCAATAATTATTTTATATAGTGATTATTAATATTAATAATGCAAAGTTTTTTGATATGATTAGTAATTATATTATGCCTCAAAAGTTTTGGCACAACATTTACTTAAGTTAAATTATCGGTAATGATAAAATATTTAGCTGTCTTTGAAAAAAAAAAAAGATTTAATGACCTGTCTTAATTTTGACAATTTAATTTAAAAACTTTTTTGCTTTAAAATTACTTATAGATTAGGACTTCGCAAAAGTATTTACAATTTAGTTGGGCAGATGCCTTAATCTTAAATAGTTTGTATGTTCGAAACACAAAATATTTCGCGCAGTACAATTTACCGTACAATAGCTGAATGTGAGCAAGGAATACCATGGATTTTTACCAATGAAAGGGCAGATAGATTGGTGAGGAGGGCTAAAAATAGAGTGGGGGTGTATATAAGAAATTAGGACGGAAATATCGCACTTCTAATGACACAATTTTAAGAGGGAAAATTGGCCAAAAATGGTAAAAAATATCGAAAATGAAAGAAATCTCCAAAATATAAGACAAACCAGCTCGCACGGATACCACGATGTTCTCAGGCATTAAGACAGATTCATTTTGCAAACGAAAGAAACATTATTCTGGACGATAAAAAGTACTTAACTTTAGGCAAACAAAAAATAAAACAGACTGTCCAAATAATGTAAAATTTAGAAAAAAAAACGAAATTGGTAGACAAACTTTTAGTTTGGTACGTGATTTCTACTTTAGGAATATCCAGGCCTTACGTGGGAAGGGTAAGAAATGAAGCACTAGATTGTCAGCGCTTTATTAAAAATTTTCAAAGTGGCTAATTTTATACACGAGAATCATGCTGAAGATGGCATAACCTTTTGGCCAGACCTGGCATCATGTCATTACGTACGAGAAACTTAAAATTGGCTAAATGTTCAAAACATACCATTTATACTAATAAACAACAACCCCACTAAGCTTCCTCAGGGTCGTCCTATCGAAAATGTTTGGGCACTTTTGGCGAGAAAGGTTTATCATGGAGGATGGGAAGCTAAAAATAAGGAGCAATTAAGGCGTCGAATCTTCAGTAAATTTAGAGAGATAGATGTCAAAGCCGTCCAAAACCTAACGAGAGATGTCCGCAGGAAATTGGGCCTCGTTGAGGAGCATGGGTATCTTTACATAATTTAATTTGTCAGTTTTGTAATTTTTATTACAGTTTATTATAGAATATCATAAAAATATAAATTAAATTATCTTTGTGAATTAAAATGTATGAAAGTAATTTGTGTCAAAACTATTAAGACATACGTTATATAGTTATCATTTGATACAAGAGACAGTGATGTATTAGGGCTAACACCTAATTTTTTTTTTTTAGCAACGGTAATCTTGGTCAGTTCACGATCTTCAATATATTCATTTACTACCATAGCGGATCGTCATACTCTGTGCTTTTTAATCGGCTCCATATTTGATTCTTTCTGTTAGCTAGTACCGTAGCTAATGAACGCCTGAAGCAATGTCCTGTATAAAAAGACGGGTTAGCTAGGACTAGATTATTTATTTATTCTACGGGTTGTTTTGTACATTTGTCTTTAATATAGGTAATATAAATATTCTATTTGGCATCACAATAGTAGCAATAGTTTCTTACTTTATCAAGTAAATTAACATTTTTCGTGTTTCCAGGAACTATCACATTTTATTTTTCTTTTCTTATCTTCCAGCTTAACCAAAATATGTGTTTGAAAGTCATCAACACATGACATGCTGTTGACAAATTCACCTACTTCTTGTGTATGCATGCCCAAACTAAACCAAATATGAGAACAACCGAAAACCAAATTAAACAAATATTTTCAAGAAGCTATATTTTTATATAATAAATACATTAATTTCTTATTATCTGATTTTGCTGAAAACTAATACATTTGTTCTTTGGCTAGGACTAGGGTCTTTTTTGGGCGATATCCTTCTGATCTTGTTTTTAAGGAAAGGAATCACTATAGTTGTCTTTAGCATCATGCTTTTGCTCCCCAATACCACAATGACGAAAATTTGTATTTAGCAAGTTTAGTGTTGAGATAACCCAGAATTGTATTTTCTATGGTGTTAATTATTTACCGATTACATTATTGTCCCAAAATATATATATATATATATATATATATATATATATATATATATATATATATATATATATATATATATATATATATATAAAAAAAAAAAAAAAATTTTTTTTTTTTTTTTTTTTTTTTTTTTTTCCCCTTTTAAAAAAATCCAAAGGGTTTTAACCGGAAAAAAAAAAGTTTCTACCATCCGTAAAACCCTTACTTTTTTTAAAAATTTATAAATTATTTTTATTTATATTAATTAATTTTATTTATATATATTTATATATATATATATATATATATATATATATATATATATATATATATATATATATATATATATATAATATATATATATATATATATATATATATATATATATATATATATATATATATATATATATATATATATATATATATATATATATATATATATATTATATAGTTTAATACACTAGATAACCAAAAAACCTAATCCATTTATCAGTTTAGATAAATGAATACAACACTATTAAATTTTTGAAACAATACGTTAAATAAATAAAAGGGGAAAACGAGGATAATTTTGGGTTTTTTAAAATAAAAAAAACAAATTGTTTTTCGTTTGAGTTGGGAAAATTAAAACTAAATTGCGGTCACGAAAATAAAATAAATAATAATTTTATGCATACAAATAAATTTTACCAAGTCCCACAAAAAATTATTGGGGTTTTTTATTAACTTTATTTTATATATATATTCTTTCGTGGTATTTAAAAAATGAATTAAAAAAAAAAAAAAAACCGTATAATAAAAACTATTTCCATTAAAAAAAAAATATAAATTATTTTTAAAAACAAAAAATTTTAAAAATTAAGTAATTTCGACTGTACGAAAATTTTTTCGTCTATTTGAATTTTTGATCGTGATTCATTTGTTTTAATTTTAACATGTTTTAAAAAACGACATTATAGGGGGATTTGTGGCACCGAAAATTTTTCCCAAAAAATTTTTTTTATCGTCTCTTGTTTTATGTAACTCCCCCCCTTTTCCTTTTAAGGATACCTTACTTGCTACTAAACAGTTTATTTTTTTTAAAAAAATTTTAACAATACATATGGCCTAAATACATATTTTGCAAACAAAAGCGATAATATTTTTAAAAAATAATATTTGTGCTTTGGTAAAAAACTTTTTTAAAAAAACAAATATGCTAAAAATTAAAAAAAAAAAAGGGGGTTTGATAAAATTTTTGGGTTTAACAAAAATGTTTGTTGTATTTCTTACTTTTGTTTTGTTTACTGCTAATTTATCTTCTCGATAAACCTTGTTGTAGAAACATAGCCTGCAACTTGTTAAATATTTGCAATATTCACTCAATAAATAAAAAGAAAGTAAAAAATCTTTTCTAACGGTAAAAATCAATAATTTTACTAGCAAACTAAACGCGGCATTCTTTCCACAAAGCAAACAGTTCTTTGCTACAGATAAAATTCTTAAAAATAAAACTAAATTCATTGCTAGCGGTAAGTTTAAAAGATAACTCTTGCCAGTGAAATTCTTCAAATGATTAAAAATAAACTAAAACTGCAAACAAAAAAGTTTTTTTAAAGGAACGAAAAAACAAGCTTTGATCTTTGGCCAAAATTTTTGGGAATAAGGCAATAAATCAACCAAAAATAATAATTCAATATGGGTTCGCTAAATTAATTTTATTGGTTTGGCAAGGCCCAAGTGACGCGTATGGGAGGTA
>JAHBCN010010516.1:0-31438 GCA_019359885.1 Listronotus oregonensis | reverse complement strand
GCGTGTTCTAAAAGGGCCTGTTATCTTTTCGATAAGTTATCAATCCTGAGATACGAGGGGTAACCGAAAATACAACTTTTTTAAAATCACTCTGTAGCGAAAAAAACTAAGGGGGCTAGACAAATCTGTTTGCGGCATCTTTCGTTTGACAAAAAAGTAGCACGGTGTCGCGAAAACCGCATCTTTGTAACTTCACTCATAAGCGAGAAACCCCGTAAAACACACGAAAATAGGACACCCTGTACATGATAGCAATACACAGCACAACGGTTTGATTTAATATAGTGCAAAGTGGCAGTGTCAACATGGCGGACAGTTTTTTTCTAAAAAAAAGTTTATAATAGTTTTTCAAAATTTTTAGTAATGGCCCATGATGGAATAAGTTGGGCACAACAGTTTAATTTGCTACTATGCAAATGGCAGTGCTAACTCAGTTGAAAAAAATGGTTTTTTTTTATAAAAAAAATGGTTCTTCTCATTTAAAGAAAAAATATTAATAGCACAATAGAACAAGTTGAGCACAACACAGCAAGGTATTTTTTTTATTTGTGGTTCAAAATGGCAATGCTAAGTAGGGACGAAAAACTACCCATATTTTGTTTATTTTATATATCAGGAAAAAATACAAAAAAAAGTTTGTATTAACGGCAAGGAATAGCACAAGAACAGCACAAGTTTTTTTTTTCATTTTTCCAAAAAGGCAGTGCTAAGTGTGGGAACACGAGAAAGTGCGTATATAATGTTTCAGTGAACGTAAAAATCCTAACTGAATCATCCCCAAAAATACAAAATATGTATTTCAAAAAAAAATATACAGCAATCCAACTGCTTTCACAAGCGATGTACAAGCTTTATAAAAAAATTAAAAAAGTCAAATTTCTGGGGAAAAGTCCACTTGTAAAGGGGTGTACAACTAAGAAAGGGGGCCCCTTTGTATCTCAGAAAATATTTATCGCACAGTTTTGGGGGAAAAAATATTGTTAGTAAAAGAGTCAAGAGAAATAGCTGGAAATTATTTTCGCCCTGAAATGGCCGCTAGGGGCGAACTGCAATCTTGAATCAAAAAAAAGTGATGTTTCTGTAAATTTTTCCATATTAACCTAACAAAAAAATACCTGACCCCCAAAGTCGAGGATAATCTGAACCTTTTTGTTTGAAAATTTTTTTTCATTTTAAAAATAAAGTGGTGGGGGTATTTAAAGGTTTCCCAAACACACCCTGAAATTTGAAACGGCTGAGCTGATTATAAAAAAACTTGGGCTAATTAAAAAAGAGCTATTTTTTTGGCTATGAATCTTAAAATATTTAAAGTTTTGTTATTTTCCCACACGTCGCCGATGGAGGCCTTTTTCGACATTCCTACAAAAATTTTTTAAATTTTCTCAAAAAAATTAAATGCATTGGTATAATTTTTTTTTCATGAAAAAGTAGCTAAATAATGCCTAAACAAGCTCGCGAAAATCGCATCTCGATATCTTGTTCTTTACCTAATATTTAGACCAAAGAAACTTTTATACATCAATATCTCAAAAACTATAAAAGCAACAAGAAATTTTATAAAACATAAATTGTGTATTATTACAAAACTTCTAATTTAAGTTAAATAATCTTTTTATCTAAATGTACTACACGAGGCTTCTAGCTAGGTAGCCCTGTTGCCAATTATTTTTTTTTTTTTTAAAGGGGGGGAAAAAAATTATTAATAATATTATTTTTTTTTTGTAGATTGAAACATTTAAACCTTAGTTTATTTTATTAGCAAATCAATCTACTGATAAGCGATTAAGACAAAAGTTTTATGTTTTCTGAAATAATTGCTTTCAAAGTTCAAACTTTGACATCGTTTAGACAAAAATCTGTCAAGTTTTGAGTCATATATTATATGAGCTCTTCGACTTGTTTTGAGCTTCACTATCGCCCATTAAAATTATGAGCATCATCCTTTTTTACACCCTGTGCCCCTATGCGCCAGCTCAATTTTTTATATAATGAGCTTATATTTGGATTTTTGAACCATATATATATATATATATAGGATATATATATATATATAATATATATATATATATATATATATATATATATATATATATATATATATATATATATATATATATATATATATATATATATATATATATATATATATATATATTTTTTTTTTTTTTCCATTAACACCACTACCCAAATGCTATTGGCCTTAAAGGGATCGCTTTGGTAAAGAAAATTTTAATTTTGGAATTTAAAAAAAAGTTGTTTTTTTTGCTCCCAAAGCCAATTCAAAATTTTTAAAAAATCCCAGAGTTGCTACTGAGAATAGTTGTAAATTATACCTAAAATATTTAATAAAATTCACCCGAAAATATTATAAATCATTTATTTTTGATTGCCATTAAAAAAAAAAAACGTAGTAGGCCTATAGGTGACATGAAATTCTAAAATGGTTTAAGTATGTTTACATTAGTAAGAGTAAAATAAACAGATTTTTTTTAAAAAAGGGAAAAATATAAGAACAATGTGCCAAGTTTTCTACTATTATAACTTAATATGTATTTTTTTTTTAAAAATCTTGTTTAACCAAGACCATGATCGTCAAAGAATCCTTGTGGTGTTTCTTCCTAAAATAAAAAATATGTTAATAAGTTTCAAAATTAACATATGATCTAGGATTTATCCAAGAATTCCTAATCTACTAAAAATAACATACCTATCCATTCTCATATTGATTGTATTAGTTCCTTTAAACACTTTACTTATACAAAAATACTAATTTTTTATCAGTTTACCAACACTATAATGAGATTTTAAAAGACAAACAGAATTAATTAAAAATGTTCATCAGGATACAATTGCATCGCTTTTAGAAGTGTTAAACAATGTTATGATTTCAATCCTCCAACATGGTAAATCTATCAAAATTCTTCCAGCAGACCACTGTAGTCATGAACACTATCACATATGATCGGAAAAAAGATTTAAGTTCTTTGGAAAGGCAAATACATATCTCTGATAAAGATCCGACACCATCAATAGAGAACACAATTTACAGGAGCTTAAGGAAATACAAAAACTTTTTGACCCATGAAACTAGAAACAGCTTTAACACTCATAACAGTAAACCTCCACATCTCTATGGACTACCGACAATACATAAGGACAATATACATAGGTCGCTAGATAAGTTTTGTCGTACTTACAGAACATCACTATCAGCGGCTATGCAAGACTTCATGCGCTCGAACCAAGTAGCAAAAGTCTCTTTCCAAAACAACTGTGGAACATTAGCAAATTTCGTCAAACGCTTCTAATAGCTCTGAGTTGCACCAAAACTTTCGCCCTTTTAATTGTTTCTTTACATAGGGAATAAAGAAAAAATCACATCCCGCCAAGTTCGGACTATAGGGAGTGATGACTAAGTATTTTTTTAGGATTCTTCGATAAAGACCGGCTCGATGAGCTGGAGCATTATCATGGTGAAAAAACAGGTATCGAGTCTCGAGTCTAGTCGCTCATTTTTTAAGGCTTGGAAAACTTTTAGGAGACATTTATTAGCGTACCATGATGCTGTGACTCTAAAGGAACAACCGCCAATATCCCTCTTACTAAAAAAACTGCTACCATTAGTTTCTTCACAGAACTAGTTTTTTTTTACTAATGTCGGAGGTTCTTCATCTTCAAAATCCACTTTTTTGCTCTGGGATTTAGTTAGAACATCGTAATAATAAAAATAAGTTTCGTCACCTGTAAATAGGAATTGATATAAATTAGACTCACCGTCATCATATTTTTTGAGCATGTGTTTGCACCACTTTATCTTGCTCCCGAAGACTATCGGTCATCAAATGTGGTACCCATTACTCATTAAATTCTCTATTTGACGGTATTTTTTATTCGTCGGTCTTCCACAATAAGATTTTTTATGGTTAGAATATTTGGATCAGTCGTCACTTCGGCCTACCAGATCTTTGCTCGTCCCCCTAAGTTAAAATTTCCCCTTTGGAATTGTAAATCCCCACCTTTCAACAGTCCCTAAAGATTGACAAGTATTGTCCAACACACCATTCATTTCTTCAAAGCATAGTTGCTTTGTAAGACCACGACGAAAGTTTTACAACATAATAACACGAACATCACGTCGCGTCAACTCAGCCTCACAGTGATTTATTTATTTTTTATAAATTATAAAAAACAATAAGCGGTTTGCTGCAACTGTTAGTAATCATATGAACTAAAGTTTATCATAGAACCTCAAACAAGTCTCTTCTTGCTTCGATCAGGGTGTACGACAGAACTTGTCTATCGGCCTACGTACATTTAAAGCCATTCTCCAGTTCAAAAAAATGCACCCACATGCACTGGCAAAACACATTTTAGACTTGATTAAACCACTAGCCGGTAAATCCCCGTCTTTTGTTAAAAACTCTAGTGATTTTGTTGAAATTATTAAAAAAAGTAGAAATAGGACCCACGATACTTTTTTGAAATTTTAATGAAGAAAGCTTGTATACAAATGAGCCAGTAGAAGAACCCTTAAACATTATTCGAGCCAAGCTTAAAAAAGATGAACCCGCTAGTAGAACGCACCTCCCTACCGCTGGATGGAGTAATAAGGTGTTAGAGCTGTGCTTCCGTCGTTTCACTTTCAAATGAAAGATGAGCACTAGGCGCCGAATGACGGACTTCCGGTGGGTTCATCATTCTCTCCCATGGTAGCAAATATATGAAATGGTTTGAAACACGCAATTAAAACTGTACTAATCGTACCAAAAATTTGGCTAAGATATGTTAACGATACTTTTTTGTATGGACAGGTAATGACCAAGAACTTGCCTTAACTATCCATACTTGATGCCTTTGTAATAAATTTACAATGGAGAAGGAGCAAAATTCGGCTCTATCTTTTCTTAATGTTTTAGTCAAACGAAATAATGGACATATAAAAACCTCGGTATACGAAAACCAAAACCCCATTAACACCAGAATTCTAATCACTCTAAAGGCCCCCACAGACTACGGTTATTTTCATCCTTCGTATCGCGGGCTTCGGAACGGCGTGTTGAATCGCCGAACTGTTTTCCCCCCACATTACAGGTAATTTGGACCGTTTCTTTGTGCGTCCTCGGTAACGTTTATGAGAAACATTTTAAATAAAAATAAAAGTATGAACTTGTGCCACTGTTTCCTCGGCTCCTCTCATGCAAAAAAACGTCAATTTTAAATATAATCCCCAAAAATATCAGTAGGAATGCCACGAGTCGAACCGTCGTTCCAAAAACCAAGGGCCGCAGAAACTTTTACCGATGATGCGGCACGATGGTTTTGCCCCACAGACATCGGTTTTTGGCATATTTTACACGCCGATCTGAATCGCGGCGATAGGAATGGATGAAAATTTCCCGTAGTCTGTGGGGCCCTTAAAAAACGAAAAAAGGGGTTAACATACTCTAAAGGTATGCAGTGCGCCTGTAAAGGAATTCCTGCAAGATGAAATAACTAATATAACTAGGGATCTTAAGCAGAACGTCTACAGTGACAGACTGGATAAGGAAACAATCGACAAATATCAAAATAAGACAAAAAAACTCTGGGCTTGAACAAGACTCCACAGGACTAAATATTTATGACAATTCCGTATTTTAAAGGAACTATGGAACAAAATCCGCAGATTCGCGAATAAGTATAATATTAAGAGGAGCTGCAGTGTATTGTAGGAAAAAATTAAAGAAAGGCTAGATTGACTAAATAAGTTATCAGTGGGGGAGGAATTTTTGAATGTGCTGCGGTGGAATGTGAGTTTAATAAGGAGAAAGCAATAGTAATATCGGTATACAGACCACCAACAGGGGACATAAGAACATTTATGGACAAAATAGAGCAACTTTTAATAAGTGTATTTAATGAAAAAAACTTATATTTATTCTAGGCGACTTTAATATAACCCTTTTTAAAAAAAGAAAAACCAAAAATGAGCTATTACCCTTATTGAGCTCGTTTAATGTAGTTCCAACTGTTTTGAAAACACCGAATAACAAAATAGTTCTGCTAGTTGATAGATAATATTTTTACAAATTCTGTTTTTATCCAAGCCAATGCATTTGAAAACTTTTATCAAAATCATACTAAAAGAAAATTGTTTTGAAATAAATGTGTTCACCAAAGACATTTAAAATACAAGCGTGTTTTCTCAGAAGAAAATCAGAACAGTTTTCTGTGCAGTCTGTGGAACAAGACTGGTTGGAGATATAAGTATAGAAACAGATAATATTAACAACAATGGGTTTTTTTTATGCACTTTTAAAATGTTATTTAATCAAAATTTCCATATAAGTTGGTGGGTAAAAAACAAAAAACTAGATCTTATAAGCGGGGGGAACTTGCAGAATGTAAACGAGGTTAGATATTTTATTAACTCTGTCTAGACATAATCAACAAGACTATAGAGAAACATACAATAGCCATTTTTCATGTTTTTTTTATTAGCTTATTGCAAAGCCAACGAAAATAAAGGAAAAATATTTTTTCCCGTTTTTTTTGGCCTCCAGAAACGCCTTAAAAATCAATTTTAAGTTTGAATTTTGTAGGCCCGGGGCGTCAAGGCCCTAAATTTTCTTTTAAATGGAATTTCTGCTTTTTTTGTCAGCTTTTTTTATTCGATACGCTTGTCATCAAATATCGATATGCGCAACATCTACAAAGTTGGCGTTTCCTAAACAGACTTGGCATCCATGTTGAATTTGATTGGTTGGGGGGAGTGGCGGCATATTTAAATTACAAGATAATTAAACCTTAAATAGAAAGGAAAAGGGGTTTGTATTTTTCCGTGTTATTTAGCAGGTTTTGCTTTAATTGTGTTTCTACTTTTAATTTTTACACACAATATTCTCAATATCAATTGAGGAAAATACCCTATTGCGAAAAAAAGAGGTATGATAAATTATTAATTGAATCTCCAAAAAAATATGAAAATAGGGTTAAACACTCCGAAAAAAAAACAAAGTCATGTGGGCCATTTGCAAAGAAGTAAATGGAAACGGGATTCAAACTGTTCGGATCTGAAAGTAACGGGAGATCCAGAACATCTGGCTAATACATATAATTAAATATTTGCTTTCAGTTGTACCTTTTAAATAATTTAGCCCCACAGACATCGGTTTTTGGCATATTTTACACGCCGATCTGAATCGCGGCGATAGGAATGGATGAAAATACCCGTAGTCTGTGGGGCCCTTAAAGAAACGAAAAAAGGGGTTATACATACTCTAAAGGTATGCAGTGCGCCTGTATAAGGAATTCCTGCAAGATGAAATAACTAATATAACTAGGGATCTTAAGCAGAACGTCTACAGTGACAGACTGGATAAGGAAACAATCGACAAATATCAAAATAAGACAAAAAAACTCTGACTTGAACAAGACTCCACAGGACTAAATATTTATGACAATTCCGTATTTTAAAGGAACTATGGAACAGATCCGCAGATTCGCGAATAAGTATAATATTAAGAGGAGCTGCAGTGTATTGTAGGAAAAAATTAAAGTGTAAGGCTAGATTACGACTAAATAAGTTATCAGTGAGAGGAATTTTTGAATGTGCTGCGGTGGAATGTGAGTTTAATAAGGAGAAAGCAATAGTAATATCGGTATACAGACCACCAACAGGGGACATAAGAACATTTATGGACAAAATAGAGCAACTTTTAATAAGTGTATTTAATGAAAACAAACTTATATTTATTCTAGGCGACTTTAATACTGAACTTTTAAAAGAGAATAAAACCAAAAATGAGCTATTACCCTTATTGAGCTCGTTTAATGTAGTTCCAACTGTTTTTGAAAACACTCGAATAACAAATAGTTCTGCTAGTTGTATAGATAATATTTTACAAATTCTGTTTTATCCAAGCCAATGCATTTGAAAACTTTGTATCAGATCATACTGCACAGAAAATTGTGTTTGAAACTAAATGTGTTCACCAAAGACATTTAAAATACAAGCGTGTTTTCTCAGAAGAAAATCAGAACAGTTTTCTGTGCAGTCTGATGGAACAAGACTGGTTGGAGATATATAGTATAGAAACAGATAATATTAACAAGCAATGGGATATTTTATGAACACTTTTAAAATGTTATTTAATCATAACTTTCCATATAAGTTGGTGGGTAAAAAACAAAAAACTAGATCTTATGATAGCGGGAACTTGCAGAATGTAAACGTAGGTTAGATATTTTATTAACTCTGTCTAGACATAATCAACAAGACATAGAGAAACATACAATAGCCATTTTTCATGATTTTTTTATTAGCTTATTGCAAAGCCACATGAAAATAAAGGCCAAAAATATTTTTTCCCGATTTTTGGCCTCCAGAAACTTAAAAATCAATTTTAAGTTTGAATTTTGTAGGCCCGTGACGTCACGGCCCTAAATTTTCTATTGGTGGAATTTCTGCTTTGTTGTCAGCTTTTTGTTATTCGATACGCTTGTCATCAAATATCGATATGGGAACATCTACAAAGTTGGCGTTTCCTAAACAGACTTGGCATCCATGTTGAATTTGATTGGTTAGGGAGTGGCGGCATATTTAAATTACAATGATAATTAAACCTAAATAGAAAGGTAAGGGGTTTGTATTTTTCCGTGTTATTTAGCAGGTTTTGCTTAATTGTGTTTCTACTTTTAATTTTACACACAATATTCTCAATATCAATTGAGTGAAAATACCCTATTGCGAAAAAGAGGTATGATAAATTATTAATTGAATCTCGGGCTAAAAATATGAAAATAGGGTTAAACACTCCGAAAATAAAACAAAGTGCATGTGGGCCATTTGCAAAGAAGTAAATGGAACAGATTCAAACTGTTCGGATCTGAAAGTAACGGGAGATCCAGAACATCTGGCTAATACATATAATTAAATATTTGCTTTCAGTTGTACCTTTTAAATAATTTAGTAAATATTCCTTTCGAGTGCTCTATTAAAGAAAATAAAAAATCCATGTTAACGAACGAAACGAAATTAAGGAAATAGCACAAAAATTAAAGAATAAATCTAGTAGTGGTATCGATGAAATTCCTACGAGTATTGTGAGGCGGGCAAGTATAGAAGTTAAAGGGTTGCAAAAGGTTCTATGTTATTTAATAAATAATTCTTTAGCCTTGGAGTGTTTCCTGAAAATTTAAAATTGCACTTATTAAACCAGTTTATAAAAAAGGAGATCCTGGAGAACTAGATAATTATAGGCCAATAAGTTTATTATTAGCTTTTCTAAGATTTTTGAGCTAGCCATGAGTAAAAGATTGGTTAATTTTTTAAAAGAATGTTGTTTGTTTAGTACTTGTCAGCATGGTTTTACTGATGGCAAATCGACAGACCGCCATATTCGATTTTATGCATTTTATTGTGCAACAACTTGAAAATGGTGAATTAATACTGGGAATGTTATTGGACTTATCTAAAGCCTATGATTGTCTGGACCGGGGACTTCTAGTTCGAAAATTAGAAATGGGTATAAGAGGAAATGCAAAAAAATGGCTAACGACATATTTAAATGACAGGAGACAGGTAGTAACCGTAACTAAAGAAGGAAAAAGTTGTAAATCCAAAGAATTGTCAAATAGTGTAGGAATAGCACAGGGTAGCATATTGGGTCCAATATTATTTATAATATTTGTCAACCATTTGAATCTTTTAATAAACTCCTCATGTCAACATCTGGTTACTTATGCAGATGATACAAATTTAATTATTAGCAGTAAAAATTTGCAAGATCTAGTTTTAAAAGCTAAAGAATTTTTTGATCTAGCTACAGAATGGCTTGCTAAAAATAAGTTTATTTTAAATAAGGACAAAACAAATATATTACTTTTTAGAACAAAACAATCCAATGTTTGCAAACCATCGCACATGACATTAGACAAGCCTGTTGAAATTTCGGAAAATGCAAAATTTTTAGGAGTGTATATTAATGAACATCTAGACTGGGCATGTCATATAAATAATTTAAGCAAAAGGTTAAACTCAATTTCTTATGGAATTCGAATCGTGGGAAAATATATGAATGAGAGTACTCTCAGGATATTATTTTTTGCAAATTTTGAATCTGTTCTTAAATATGGTATTATCTTCTGGGGAAAGGACAGTATGGTTCAGCGTGTTCTTGTTATTCAGAAAAGATTAGTGAGGATAATTTAAAAAATGGGCTATTTGCAAAGTTGTAGAACTGTTTTTAGAAAGTTAGGTCTAATGACTGTGTATGCTCTCTATATTTATGAATGCTTACTCTTTCTCTTTAAAAACAAAGATGCTTTTAACCAAGCAGCTAACCATAGATATGACACAAGAACGTCAGACCTTAGGTATCCAACACACAGGCTGACGCTTACTGAGAAATGTCCCCAATATATGTGTATAAAATTGTTCAATGCTTTACCTGAGAGAATAAAAAAAATTGAATCAATTAATAAATTTAAAACTGAGCTAAAAAAATGTTAATAGAGTTAGAACCTTATAGCTTAAGAGAGTACTGTCCAAATTTGTAAGTTTTTTAGGGCTCTGTGAACCCTTTGTTTGACGTCATTTCATTTTGTGTTATATGTTATATGTATCATAATTTGAAATAAAGATTATTATTATTATTATTATTATTAAAAGGGCATTTAAATTCCACATCAATCTAAGAAGTCTTCTTACTAAGACGAGACCGGACAACGTTTCAAATAATGACTGTATCTACCAAATTTCCAGTGAATGTGGTAAGGTATACATGGGGGAAACAAAAAGACCACTCGAAATTAGAGTAAAGGAACACAAAAAAACATACAGAACGAGATGAAACGTCGAAGTGAGGAATGGCCGAACACGAACAACACCGCACACAATCGTCGAAAGCAAAAATTGTTCATAAAAAACCCACTGAAAAAAAAGAGAATATAAAGAAGTTGTAATAATTGTAAACAACCAAAATATATTTAGCAAGCCCAATATCGAGATTCCGAATACCTGGCAGCCGTGGTTAAACCGTGAAAAATCAGTCAAGCTTCGGTGAACAACGGATAGTATGTAAGTCGTAGTTTTAAGTCTAGTTATCACTTGACAACGGTTGGAGGTACATCGCTAACTGAAACGTTGTGTATCAATTAACAAATAAAGACAATGGAAGTCCAAGATTCTAGTATATTTTAGCCTTACTATGCAAATTGGTCTTTTACGTTTTTAGATTCTTGTGACGTATATTTTATTTACTTACTTTAAATGAAATTTACATTACTGCTCTTGTAATTTTTTAAGGACATATTCCACAAAAAAAGGCTTGAAAAAAGATGGTTTTTCCATATTACCATCGCAGCAAATGTGATTTAATTTAAAAATGCGTTAAATTAGTATATTTTATATGTGATTGACAGACGAATTTATAAGATATTTTATAATAAGAAAAACCGCCCTATCCACTATTAATACTTTAATAGAAGCTTTATTATTATAATATTTGGTTAGCAAATCATACATACTTTGCCAATAGAGTTATAGCATAAACAGGGTTATGTTAATATGTGATTGAAATTACGGATCGGCACGACTTTGTATGTCCGGTTGCGTAGTGGTCAGAGCCTTGGCTCGCCGCGCCGGCGATCCGGGTTCGAATCCCAGCCCCGCCGGGCAGACATATTTAGGTAGTAGTTATTTAAAATAACGTCCGTGGTGGCACTACCGCGTTGTCTAAAAGGTGCTGTGAAATGCAACATTTGCATGTTTCAGTGCTTGGACAACGTTGACGGAACAACTGGGGAAGAAATGGGTTAAACACCGGAAAACCCGACACTCACGGTACTTTGGTACTTAGGTTTATATATGTATATATAATCCGTAGGATATAATATACATATATAATAATCCTTCGTGAGTTGTCATAAAGATTAAAAAAAAAAACTTTCCAGCTAGTAGACCAATCTCGAACCTTTCCATGAGTCTTCATAACTTTAAAATGGCCACCTCTGATACGTCTGTGCAAGGCTTGCAATACTTCTGAAATTCGTTTGATAGGTATGGCTTTTGCCATCAGAACTTCCCTAGACTCTTTTCAATATTTTCAATGGGTTAAATTTCGATACCAAAGAGTCTCATATGGCTCAGTACCCTTTATATCTTGGAGACTTTGAAGCTACTTTCTATGTCATAAATTGAATGCTTCGAAAGTCGATTATACATTGGCCCTTGTGGAATTTTCTCTTGCCCGTAACTATAGTATGAATTTAAAAGTATCCTAATTATTATCAGGTTTTATTTTTTAAATGTTTGGGCACTTTTAGTTCTCAAAAAATATATTATAAAAAAGCTAATCTAAAAGAATAGGTAAGTTAACGGTTATTTTACAGTTGTTATTGTTATTCTACTTGACTATCTACATTGTTAGTAAAAAACAGAAAGAAAAAAAATCTTGTTTTTAATAAACAATTATTTATTTCTAATCTTAGTTATACAGTCTAGAAACGGTTAACAAACTGGCAATATTTGGTATTGGAGTTAATATTTTATAATAGATCTAAGCAACTTAAAAGAAATACTTATAAACATAAAGTGGATTAGAGATCTACTTAATGAACCAAAAATTTTAGACTAAAAATTCAAACTACAAAATAAATAACCTACTAAAATTAAATGGCCATTCTTTATACGATAGTATTTTGTTACTAATACTGTTACTAGGAACTAGGTGTTCAACACAGAACATTTTCCAATAACTCATGCATTTTCATATGCTTGAAATGTTAATAAATGCATACAAAACGTAAGGATGTTAATGTTTTAGATTAACAATACATTTATACAGGGTGTCCAGTTTTCTTATGTTTTCTATACTAGATCCTTTATTATAAAAGATAGGAAGATGCGGTTTGTGGCTTACCGTCCCATTTTTTTGTGAAACTTTCGATGCTGTAAACAAAATTTTCATAGCCCTCTTAGTTTCTAATATACAGGACGAAATTTGAAAATCTGTATTTTTTTACTCGTCCCTGTATTCCGATTATTTGATAACTTATAGAAAAAGTAAATAGGGATTCTAATAGATTTTTTACGTAGAATTCAGTGGCGTACTTAGTTTTTTACCCAGAGCTATAAATATTGAGATATTGCCCAAATTAGTTATTTCTTAATGGAACACCTGGTATATTATTTTCTTATCTCATTCGCTTCTTTAAGAGCTTCTTAAAAATATATAATTGTCCATAATTAATTTTTATGGAAAAGGTAAAAATTTCACGATTTTCGTAAAAATATGGATTTACATGCAGTAGGCTGTGGCCGTAAATATAAAACCACATTAATAATATTTTAAATACTTTTTGTAGTAGGCTATGACTAATGCCACTCAGCACATAAGAATGCATTTGGTTAATCATGGAGAGCCATGACGGAAGACAAAAAATAAATAAATGCATATATTTTTAATAGTAATGTCAAATATTTGCGATATACACAATTTTGTACTTTTACTTTCCTGTATGTAGTGCCAAATAGTGGTTAGAGAAAAAAACAGATTATGGCAGAAAATAATAAATTTGAAAATTACGAAAACCACGATATGTATGTTTGTTTTATCCAAATAACGAAGATGCGAATGAAGCCTCGGAGCTGTATTTCAGTAGGTGAGATTTGACAAAATTTTAAGAATAATGAAAATAAAAATAGAAGTTACTATTTTTTGTTATAAACTGTTAGTTATCTATTCTTATTTTTTGTAGATATCCAGAAAGACAGCAGCTAGATAAAGTATTTTTCAAAAAATCAAAGCCAATCTTATAGAGTATGGATCTTTTAACAAACCAAGGCCTAAGTCTTACAACAAAGGCAACAGGGAAGTAGACGAAATAAATGTTGTGGCCTCTGTTATGGCAAATCCATCCATGTCATGCAGAAAGTGTATAAAGAAGTGGGGGTAAAAAAAAAATCAATAATCCAATTAATACTTAAAAAGCATAAATTCAAACCCTACAAATATAAACTCGTCCAACATCTGCACCCCGGTGACGCACAACGTGGGATAGGTTTCTGCAACTGGTACCTACAAATGATGCAGGACCATAGACATTTTGAAAGGATGGTGGTATGGTCGGACGAGGCTTATTTTACCAGCGCAAGAATTCTGAACCGATATAATTCGAGATACTGGTCTCAAGAAAACCAGCATGTAATTTATCCGCGAGAACGCCAAAGTCGCTTTGGATTTAGCGTATCATGCTTTATTTTTAACACTAAAATAAAATATTTCATTTAGGAAGGGACTTTAACAGCAAATAGGTACCTAGGAATAATCCAAAATGCCTTGATGGAAATATTAGATGTTCCCCTCGCCCATGTAAATAATATACAGGGTAAGTCTGTGAGACCCTCCGTTTATTGCTTTAAATATTGAAATTGGAAAAAAAATGTTTTAAACAACAATATTTTGGTTTCTGCTGCTCTATATTTTGCGAACAACGTTATGTATACAGGAAGTATCAAAAAGTCCGTACAAGGACAAAGTGTTCATTTTTTAAATGACTCCCTATATTTTTTGTTACATTTTTGTTTTCTGCATAAAATACAAGATATTTTTTGTCTGGCATATTATAATCCTATATTCAATTGTTTACCAGATATTCGCATTTAAACACAAATTTAAAAGGAAAAATTTGCTCATCTTTTAATGTTGTTTTACGTTTCTATGGTTTCAGCGGTTTTTTGAGTGTCGCATAATAACCATAGTAACTAGCTAAAAATGTCAAAACGACAGTTTTATTAATATGTAAATAAATGTTTCATTGTTTTTTCCTTGTTTAAAGTTTAGCCCATTTCTACTCGTCATGTGATATCTAATTACTTATTAATTATTACTATGGCTGTTTTGTCACTCTACAAAAACCGCTAAAACAATAGAAACGTAAAACAACATTAAGAGATGAGCAGATTTTTCCATTCTAAATTTGTATTTAAATGCGAATATCTTGTAAATAATTGAATATAGGGATATAATATGACAGATATTTACAATTTTATGCAGAAAACAAAAATGTAACAAAAACTATTGTACTTGTACGGGCTTTTTGATCCAACCTGTATACATAACGTTGCTCCCGAAATATAGAGCAGTAAAAACCAAAATATTTTTGTACACAACATGTTTTCCTAATTTGAATATTTAAAGCAATAAACGGGGGTTCTCACTTTACAAATTTATCCTGTATATTACCAGCAAGATGGCACACCGAGTCATAACTCGTTAATAAGCCTCGTATTATATTAGAGGCCGTTTTCCCCAATAAATGGATTGGTACCAAAAGACCTGTCAGGTGGCCACCAAGGTCACCTGACCTTTCTGTAATAGATTTTTTTTTGTGGGGGTATGTAGAAAATCATATTTATAAGAATCAGTATCAAAACATCAAGCAACTTCGAGAAGCTATCCACCAGACATTTAGGTTTCTGCAGGGACGATCGACGATTTTTTTAAATGCTTTACAAAGAATTAGAACAATATGTCAAAAGTGCCTTGAACATAATGGAGAGCAGTTAGAACAATATGTGTGACCTATCATATTGAAATAAAAATAAATAAATGTTACTGGTTTTATTACTTTTTTAACACTTAGCCACAACTGACTACAAAAAGTACTCAAAATATTATTAATGTGGTTTTTATATTTACAGCCACAGCCTACTACGCAAAAATCCATATTTTAACGAAAAACGTGAAATTTTAACCTTTTCCATAAAAATAATTATGGACAATTATATATTTTTGAGAAGCTCTTAAAGAGGCGAATAAGATAAAAAATAATATACAGGGTGTTCTATTAGGAATTAACTAAGTTTGGTCAATATCTCAAAATTCATAGCTCTGGGTAAAAAACTAAGTACGCCACTGAATTCTACGTAAAAAAATCTATTAGAATCCGTATTTACCTTTTCTATAAGTTATCAAATAATCGAAATACAGGGACGAGTAAAAAAATACAGATTTTCAATTCCGTCCTGTATTTTAGAAACTAAGAGGGCTATGATAATTTTGTTTACAGAATTAAAAGTTTCACAAAAAAATAGGAAAGTAAGCCGCAAACTACATCTTTCCATCTTTTATAATAAGGGATCTGGTATGGAAAAACATTCAAAACTGGACACCCTGTACATCAATTAGAAAATTAAAACTAAAATTTAACAAAATGTAAACAACCCATGATCCATTATTTACAAATATTTTGAACCCTTTTAAAGAATTTTTTAAAGATTTGTTTAAGTAATTTTAATCGATTCTGTAATTTTTTAACTGAATGCATTTCAAAAAATTATCAAACTATATATTACATACAGTATGTCCGGCGATGGGGTAGACAAGAGGGTAAACGGACCAAAAATTTCATTTTTCGAGGAAGTCATTCTTTATAAAAAGTTTTGTTTGCCAAGAGAATAGGATTGTCGATGGAAGAAATTAAAAATTGTATACAGGGTGTCACAAAATTTAAAAATTCAATTTTTTACAAGAATAAAGTACCCTTATTTCAAAGTTTTCAACAAAATGCTACTTAGGAAAATTTTTTGAAATTATTAAATCTTTCAGGATATTGGCAAGTTTGTATAGAAAAATCGCCATTTTTGAAGTTGTAAATACCAGAGTTCATAATAATTAAGCTTCTAATTAATCAGATAAATAGAAAGTGGCAGTATTTTTGGAACTTCATTCCCTAAGTGGTTCAAAGTGCATAGGGAAGATTGTATAATAAAAATGATATGTTTGCAAAATTTACAATATTCCGCGAGAACGGGGAAAAAATTAAACAGCCAAAATTGTGTTGTTCATGCGGTACAAGCTGGGGGCCAAGCGCTAATAATCAATAATTATTAGCATGTTAAAACTAATTAACACTGTAAAAAATGATAGATTTTAAAGTATAACAACATTTTGATTTCCCCATAATTACAACAGACTGAAAAATAAAACACCCTGTAATTTGGAAGAGAGACATTTTTTGAACTTTTTTTCATAAAAATACTTGAAGAATTACTTCCTTAAACATTTTAGAATACCGAAGAAACACCATGTATTTTTTTTCAAATTCTTTCCTAAAATAATGTTGCTGTATCTCATTTTTATTTTTTGAAAGCGCCATGTTTTTAATAAGTAACGTCAATTTTGTTGTTGCGAACTCTCAACAATCTACCCATTCAAGAAATAAAAAATCAAAAATTCAAAGACTTTTCTTAAAAAGTATTTAAAGGAACTAAAATAACAAAATGTTTTTTTTTAAGGGAAATACTCAGTCTCATATTTCAATATTTCCATCACTAACCTCTTGCAGTAGATCCTGTGCTGCAATAGCTTTTAGCACATTTTTTTTACTCGTCTCCTGAATCTCCCCACCCAACATTAGCTCGTCCAATATAAAATAAGCTTTTTCAAAATTAAAGATGATATCCAGCTCACAGACCTAAAATTTAGAAAGTGGTAGAAACTATCTCACTTGCTTTTTTTTATTATGCTTCTTAAATAGTTGCTTACACTGCCAAAATACTTGTCCAGCAGCTCAACATATCTATGGATAATTTCTAGCGTCAAGAGTTCATTATCATCTTGTTCTATAGCACAGCAGAAATACAAACTGGCATACCTAAAATAAACAGAAACGTTTGCAGAAAAAATAGATTGTGGGGTAGGGATAATAAAATATGCTACAGTACACTTCTGGTACCAAGCAGCTTTGAAAACCCGTATATCCTGAATCTGAGGCGCATAGGTTTATAAATGCCAAAATCCACTATTTTAAATCTCCCATTTTAAATTTCCAAATTTTTACTCGAGATTCTTAATCAGCATCACATTAAGGATTTTTTCGCGACTTACCGTTTTTAACTACTGGTTGATAGCAGTTCTTTCCCCCCCCCATTCTAACCGTGTTTAACCCGCCTATCCTCGCAAAAACGAAACGGTTTACGTATGTCAACTTACATACTAATCGTTTAATACACTTTTAAATTTAAATTTAAATGTAAGGTCTTTGGAGAGTTAGGAAATAAGTCGAATAAGTTTTCATTTAATAAGATATTAGCTGTTTCCAAGTCAACTATAACAAGTAAATTTTTTCTTTATGATTTAAATATAATTGCACTAATTTATCCATTTGGGAATTAACTAATAAACCAAAAAATCTGCAATCCAAATAGTTGTTAAACCATAGCAAAAAACATCACAAGAACCAAAACAATAGAAAAGCCGCGAATCCTCCATTATTTAAAATTGAAACTTGACATAACCATTATTAACGCTCCTCCTGACTAGTGGCAATAGCGGTAGATACTGGGTACAAAGTAATGACGTAGATACTGACGTCAGAACACCTTCCCCTACGTTACCGCTTCTCGCGAAAATAAACCGGTATGTTAACTGTCCTATCAATGTTCAACGCAGTATGTCGCCAAAATTTGATGATTGATATTTGGAAATAAAGATAAAGAATTTGAAAACATCTGCCTATTAAAGTCTTCAAATAAGGAAACACACCTAACATGTTATTTTAAACCAAAATATGTTAGTCCGGAAGGCCACCGCAAAAAATCAAGCCTATAAGAGAACCGCATAAAACATTTTTTTTATGTTACTATGAACTATATTCAATTTAAAGCCACACTGCTGCCTCACCTCAGCGTGTTCAAATTGCATTTTTTTACCTTAAAAAAATTGTGTGAAAAAATATAAGCAAATAAGTGATTTTGGTCATTAAAAAATTCGCTAATAACGATATTTTTTGGTACAAGTAAGTATACCAGCTCCGATCCATCTAAATTAACTTAAAATATTCTATTCATTTAATGAAACCAACTAATACACATGTGCCTCGAGGCAATGGGGGATAACCTGGTGGCACAGATATTTTATTTAATTTCTTTTGGTCCAACAACTGTACTCATACCTATCCACTTAAAACTTTAACTAAAATAAAATTTAAATATTATTTAATTGAAAAAAATAATAACAAGTGCCTTCTCTATCTGGGTGTTATATACCTGGGAGGACGCTTAACATTTCTCGATCTTCTATGTTTCTATGCGTATAGCTCATCCTAAAAATATTTTTATTATCGATTTAAATAATTATATTATTAATTTATCGTTAAAAATAACCTTGAAAAAATTTTAATGATATTTTTAACATGAAAAAAAAAATTTCAGTTAAATTAATGTTTAAACTTTAATTTACTCATATCTTTAAGTAATAAATAAATGGGTAAATACCATAATTTAAATAAGAATTACTTTAATCCTAGAAGAAGTAGATAGCTTAATTAGAAAAACGTTTTTAAAGTTTAATAATAATAATAATAATAATAATAATAATATATTACATATTGTTTGTTACAATTCAATACAAAAAAGAATGCATAACAAAAAATGTAAAGATAGGTTCCAAGAGTGTAATAATGCACCTAGGTAACTAAATACCTGTATGTGCACAGTACCAATCAACAGTTTATAGTATAATGCACAAAACATATATGTAAAGAAAAATAATAAACTTTTCTAAACAAGATAGAACGTAAAGATCGTTCGCAAAACTAACAATTAAACAAAAGATAACAAAATAAAAAATCAGATGAATATACTATTAAATACCTACATACTAATGAAAATGTTCTTAAATGTTTCTAAATTTTCAAAAATGTACTCTCTGCATGCTACACAAAATTTTTTCAGAATCTTTAAGTGTCTTATGTAAGGCGGTAACAAGTTATACATTTTGACATACATACAAGTTGACCTTAATTTCATTGTTGTTGAGGCAATTGGCGTTTCTAGGTGTTCATTAATATTAATTCTAGTTTGGTATGAATGGCTTATACATTTTTTACATTTGAGGGATCTGTGAACATATACACAGGTGGACAAACAGTACAGTGAACGCACATCAAAAACATCTTTTGAGTAGAGCAAAGCCGTAGAAAAGCGTCTGCTTTTCCTGAAAATTATTTTTAGTATATAATTTTGGGCTATGTTTAAACTGGATAAAGTGTTGTGGTAGAGACCACCCCATACAACCACACCATATCTGAGCAATGATTCCACATAATAATAATAATAATTTATTGGTGCTTATACACAATAGTATTTACACAAGTCACTAAGTAAAAAACAAAATAGTATTAAAAAAACATAGTACAAACTAAAAATTAAGAAAAATGGCTGTAAAAGACAAAAAAAAAACGTTAAAACAATGTAACTACATTTCAGCATAGACAAACACTAAATAAAATATATAAAAAAATATGTTAAACTTATGATTAAAATTTTCTTAAGATCATTCTGAACGAGTCTTTAAAAAATTATTGATATTAATATTTAAATTGATAATAAAAATATTTAAACGATGAGCTATACACATAGTAGCGTAGGAGAACAAGAAATGTTAAGCGTCCTGTCAGGTATATAACACCCAGATAAAGGAGGCCTTTTTTTTAATTAAATAAAGTTTAAATTTATTCTAGTTAAAGTTTTAAGTAGATCGGAATGGGTACAAATATTGGACCAGAAAAAATTAAATAAAATATTCGTGCCACCAGGTTATTCCCCATTGCCTTGAGGCATATGTGTATTAGTTTGTTTCATTCAATGAATAGAACATTTTGAATTAGTTTTTAAATGGATCGATGCTGGTATATTTACTTGTACCAGAAAAAATTAATCTAAAAGAAATATTTAAGAGCCCAAATCACTTTTTTGCTTATATCACCTTTAATACTTATTTTATTTAAAATATGTATGTAACCTTTTTTATAGAACTTACTAAAAGGCATATTTTTTGTTTATTACATTTTTTTGTAACTCTTTTAGTTTTTAAGATATTTGCGATTTTATTTTAAATTTAAATCGTTAATATCTCAATAACTAAAAGGGCTTCAAAAAAAATTATATAAAAAAACTGACGAAACTTTATTACACCATCAACTTTAATTAAATACTTTTTTTTCTAAAATCAATAGTTTTCGAGTTATATTAAAAAAACGATTTTTTACGATTTTTTTTAAGGTAAAGAAAAATGAAATTTGAACCTGCTGAGCTGAGGCAGCAGTGCGGCTTTGAATTGACTATTGTTTATAATAATATAAAAAAAAATGTTTCACGGGGTTCTCTATAGGCTTGGTTTTTTGCGACGGCCTCCCGGGCTATGTTGTCTTACAGGTCCAGAGAAACCACATTTAAATGAGACATTTTTTTTTTTTGAGTAAAATTTTAATACATTTTTTTACTTGTAAAACTTTCTGTAAAATTACAAGAAGATGTTCCATTTATAAGTTGCTTAAGGTTTTCTCAAAAATCACATTTAAAAACCTTATGAAGATCTAGCATCGCAAATATAGAATACAGTTCAAAATAATGTTAAATTTCAGGGTGATTACATGTTGATCTCAGAAATAACATATTCAAATTTAAAAAATATTAACTAAAAATTCATTTGGTTAAGAGTTACAGCACTTTAAAATGAGGCAAAAATTAAATTTTGTGGCTCGGGCTCCGTGCTTAAATTTTGACGCTTGATTTATCATCATTCATATTGGTGATTCTATTCCTTTATGAGGATCCGGATCCGTAAATCGATTCCTTTTTTGAAGGATCCGTCCAGCTCTGCCCAATATATATCAAATAAAATTAGCTGTTCCGATTGTTAGTGGTAAGAAAATATACCAAATGAAAAAATACAAGTTGAAAAGTGGGAGATAACGATAAAAATAAAAGAATATTTTTGTTTTAAAAAATTAGCTAATGCTGAGGCTTACATCATTACAAAATTAAAAAAATTGAATATACTTAAAAAAAATCTCTTTAACCACAGTAGTGGCTACCAAATTTAAAAAGCGTGACCTCAACCTAATTTTACTCCTTAGATACATATGTATTAAAAGCTTAAATACTTTTTTTACCTCTTATAAACAATCTTAAGATCTCTCCATTCCAGAAAACTACACATTTTAGGTTTCCGGGCTAGAATGGTAGTGATTAATTCCCTTGTAATTTTTTTCTTTAGTTTATCAGGATGCGCAACATACCATTTTTGGAGTCGAAGTTTGCCTTGACGACTAAATAGTAACATAAATTGCATCTGAAATTTAAAAAAGCTATCAAACAATCGATAGAGTGCAAGGATCAAATAATAAATAAAGGTAGGTATTTATAAACGGGAAAATCATTTAGTTCAGGAAACAAACCATTTTGCCTCGCAATGTTTTCAAAATGCATAGAATGACTTGAAATTTTGACAGCAGGTAGGGAATAGTCCAAGGATAAAAATATATATCATGGCGAAGGGCGCCTTTACCTTAGGGGTGGCTGCCAAACTAACTTGGGGGTGGAAATTTGTTTTATATTTTGACTACAGGAATCAATGGAAAAATGATTTCTAAGCAAAAAATGTGGTATGCATTTTTGTTTTGTAAAATGCATACTTTTAATATTTTTCGCGATCGAAAGTCGGAGTTTTTCGTCGATAAATCAACGTTTTTAATCGTTTTTTACAATAACTCGAAAAGTATGCATTTTATCAAAAAAAAAAAAATGTTAATATCAAAATTGTAGTTTTAAAAAAATAATAAAAAAATGTGTTTTTGTAATTGCTCTGGGAAAAATGCAAAAATCTTCGAAAACAACCCTCTAGTTACCACCCTAATTAAAATGAGTCGTAGCCCTTTATCAATTCTCTTTATCTTTGTATCATAAATACATTCTAAAATTTTAACTGATTTAAATTGCTTAATTTTGAAAAAAATGGGAGCTGCAAGGGAAAAACAAATTTCAGAATTTTAATAAAAAATTACCAATTCTTAAAAATTAATCCAAAACTAAGGGAGATACGTAAAAATTGCTAAGATATCAAATTGTAGCTTTTTAAATTACAAATATTTTTCTTTTTTTTAATTTACTGTATGACGAAAATTAGGTGAGATATAAACGTTTAAAACGCGTGTGTTTAGACGAGAACTACCTTGTTTTAGCCCTTTAAACTCACCCTTTTAAAAAGGTAAAGGTTTTAAACAATTTTTATATAGAGGACCTTATAACTCTTAAAAAAAACCAACAAATTGTTTTTTTTTTGAAAAGTTTTTATCACAAAAACTGAAGGAGTTATGCTTAAAAAATAATTTTTTGAAGCATTCTAAAAGCGATTCGATGCATTAAAAAAAAAACGGCGGTTTTTTTACTATTTTTTACATTGTAATAATATTAAGGGGTGGATTTTTGAGGATTAATATATTACAAAATTAAATAAGTAATACTTTTGAGCAGTCACATTTTTTTAATTACAACTCTGTGAAAATATGTTAATTTTTCTAGGGTAAACAATTTTTTTAATTACATCATAATAAGGGTTGTTTTTCAAGGGTTGAAATATATTAAAGAATGTTTCAAAAAGTTAAATACTTATTTTTCAATGTATATGAGCCTAATTTTATGTGACTTAAGATTTAATATGAAAGTTTTGAAGGTTTTTGCAATAAGGAGTAGTTTCCACCCCTAAAAAATAAAAAGCGACCTTTAGCATAATAGAGATTTTGAAGAGGAGGGTAAGTTAAGCTTAATCCCCAAGTTTCATTCAAAACACTGTGATAATATATAATTTTTTAGGGTAAATATATTTTTTAAATAATAATAGGGGTTAATTTATAAGGGCTGAAATATTTCAAATTATGTTTCAAAGAAACAAAATACTACCTTTTTAACTTATTTGACTAAAATGTTACTCAACTTAATCTTTAATGTATAATTTAATCGGTTTTAGCAATAAAGGGTAGTTTTCAGCCATAAAAAATAAAGAGCGCCCATCAGCATAATATAGATTTTAAAGAGGAGGGTAAGTTAAGCCTAATCCTAAATTTTCATGCAAATCTATGCATTTTGAAAAAATTCACAGGTTTTGCACTTTTTTTGGCTTTATTTTTAGACTAATTGGTAAGATGTATGGAAGGGCAATATGGCATCACAAGTTCATTTACATATTTTCATCAATAGTGTTCTCTGATAAAATGGGAAAAAACTTGAAGGCACTTCTTATTTTTTAATCAACATAATTATCCTATTTGCAACTGGTTATTGTTATCAAAATTTATTATTAAATTACTTAATTAGCAGGAATGAAAGTTTATCAGTGCCTGTTCTAATAGAAATGCTATTTTTTAACCATGTTATCACCATGACTGAAATCTCTCTACAATTACAAGATACACCGGCAAGACAAGAGACAATAAAAATTAGGTTGATTTTCTAGGTTATGTTTCAGTGTGCAGTTTTTTTCCTGAACCTTTTGAGAATAATAATAGTAAGTCGCTCGGAAAATCACAAAGTAATATAAAAAAATATAAAAACAGTATACTGTATCTGCAGTTGGTTCTTGTGAGACATTTTCTAAAATCTGATGATAGTTTATAAATAATGAGATTAATAAATGTTTTAAAGTTTGTTTAATAAGTTTTAATCTACAATTAAAATGTAATTAAAAAAGTATTATTTGATTATAAATAAAAAATATATTTTAAAATTTTTTCAAACACGTTAATAATAATTTTAAATTGGGAATTTTCTGACATATAAGGTTGTTTGTCTCTGATATAAGTAATTTAAATATACAGGGTGACTCATGTAATAGATATGACGGTTTTAGGCGGCAGTTTCGTAGTTACAGGGTGTTAAAGATTTGTGTACATAATATACGAAACAAATTCATTATTTGTTCCATATATTATGTACTATTTCTTCTAATAACATTTGCACCTTTAATTTTCGAGTGTTTAACCTTTAAAACCCAGTACTTATCTGGAAAGAATATTAGAGTTGAATGTACATAAGACTTAAATGCATTTTGTTTAAGATTAAAAGAAGGTTTAAGCTAAATGTTAATACTCATTAAAGTCGGGTTTTATACCAGAAAAGGGACAATTCATCCAGGATATGAATGTAGCTAAATTTATTAATTATTAAGTATTATAAACTATAACTTAAATCATATATTTTAAGGGCAAGTAATGTTTAAACCTACCATTGGATTTTTTAAAAATATTATATTGACTGCATAAAAAAAACACTTTTCAACTTAAAAAAAAATCAACACATCAACACAGATGACATGACCTTCTTTTTCTTCTTTTTTGGCTCAGTTCTCGGCACAAAACGCGAAAGTTATCGGCTACTACCACAGAATAAAAAAGGGTTAGTTGTGTTTAGGCTACTACTAGCCATTATTAAAATTGAAGGAAATAATAACGCCCGGTTTTATAAGCTGGTGTTAAGAATCTTGGGGTAACTCCAGAGAAATAGAAGGGGGGAGAAAGCGCTTCGACCACTGCGCATCCAATTTTACGAGGACGGCATGTGAGCCGCCATGGTTGCTTCTACTTGTCAAATCAAAATTGACATTTGTTTTGTTTTCTTTGTTGTTCTCATGGAATAAAAAGGGTTGTCGTATAAAGAAGACTTTTTCGTAAATGTTTTGTTTACTTTTTGGATTAGATTTGGCTTAGTATCTTTCGTTTTATTTTAGGGTAACACTTGCATATACGGTTTTCTCCTATTTTTGAATTTTTTGGCAAAATTTTTATATAGTCATATTCTAGGGTCCTCAGGGATTGCAAATATACTGGCGGAGAAGAGAAATTATGCGTTTATTTATTTTTTTTTAATTAAACAAGCTTACGGGACCTTGGAGTAAATAGGGGTGCTGGGCGGGGTAAAAACGTATAGATTAATAATTATTCACTAAAACATGACACACACACACAAAAATCCATTGACAAAATACGCAGAAAATCTGGAAAAACAACTTTTAAGTTAAATAAAAAAATATATATAGGTTAGAAATCTAATATCTAATTGATTATAAATTCTTTCTACTGTCAAATTTAAAATAAGTATCAACAGTGTTGCCGGATTTAATAATTTTGGGCACTGTTGTGTTTAAATTTTTTGATATTTCTTTTATGTCTGAACTTTAATTGGGAAAAATAAAAAGGTGCTAACCACAACTAACCAAAACTAACCATGACCGACTAAGGGCTTTTAATTTTGTCTAAAAGGTCGGTCATGGTTAATTCTGGTTGGTTAAAACAGGAGCGGCCTTTTTAAATACGTCCCCGCATTTTCACGTCTGAAATATAATTGGGGAAAATAAAAAGCTGCTTTGCTAACCAGAACTAACCATGACCGACTAGAACTTAGGGCTTTTGAATTTGTCTGAAATGCTAACCAAAACTAACCATGACCGACTAAGGGCGTTTGATTTTGTCTAAAAGGTCGATCATGGTTAATTCTGGTTAGTTAAAGCAGGAGAGGTCTTTTTTAATACGTCCCCGCATTTTCACGTCTAAAATATACTTGGGGAAAATAAAAAGCTGCTTTGCTAACCAGAACTAACCATGACCGACTAGAACTTGGGGCTTTTGAATTTATCTGAAATGCTAACCACAACTAACCAAAACTAACCATGACCGATTGAGGGCGTTTGATTTTGTCTAAAAGGTCGATCATGGTTAATTCTGGTTAGTTAAAGCAGGAGCGGTCTTTTTTAATACGTTCCCGCATTTTCACGTCTGAAATATAATTGGGGAAAATAATAGGGAAAATAAAAAAGCTGCTTTGCTAACCAGAACTAACCATGACCGACTAGAACTTTTAAATTTGTCTGAAATTCGGGGACGTATTAAAAAAGACCGCGCATGCTTATATGCTGGAATATCTTTCTTAGATAGTCTCTCCTGTTAAAGCGGCTTTTTATTTTCCCCAATTATATTTCAGACGTGAAAATTTGGGGACGTATTAAAACAGACCTCCATTTGGCAACACTGCACGCTGACGTTTCTTGTCATAAAGGGGAGTTTTCGCATTATATGAAGAAAATCAATGGTAATTTTAAAATCTTTAAATCAAAATAAAAATATTAAAACACATAATTTCTCTTCTCCGCCAGTATATTTTTGCAATCCCTGAGGACCCTAGAATATGACTATATAAAAATTTTGCAAATAATCCAAAAATAGAAGAAAACCGTATATGCAAGTTTTACCTATTTTAGTTAAGTGTTCCATTTATAATGCTTTAATTTAGTTTAATGAACTATTTCTTGTTGCGTGAAAGGGTGTTCCAGAAGATATAGTACAGCAGAAGATATTTTCGTTTGTAAGTACCCCATTTTATATAGTGAAAATATTTTATTGGGTAAATAAAAACCTAGAAAAATTAAAGCTAAAATAGTTTTATTCTAATTTTATAAGATAACATACATTATAATGGTTTAGGTCTCTTGATTTTTGCATTTGCAGGCGCAACAAAATTTACATGTAATATTTTAATTTTAGATTTCCAAAAAGAGGAAGTTTTGGTTAAAAAATGGTTGAGTATACTGCAAATGAACAATTGGTCAGCTAGCAGATACATTTGTTTAAAACAGTTCCTGGATAATGAACATATAAGGACAAGGAAAAATTTTAGGACAAAATGTTATACTTTGCTTTTTTGATGGCATTTCCACCCAAGTACCCACCAATTATCCCCAATTCCATGGCGAAACACCATACCAAAACTATTCAAGGGGAAAGAATAAGAAATAAGTTAACCAAGTTGATTCCATTTAACGGCCAATAAAACCTATTAATAAAAATATCTTGTTTTATTGTTAACCCAATAGTTTAAGCAAACTAACCTACCGGATTAAATGTAAGAATGTCACTTTTCTATTCCTCAGAGGGAGAGTGTGAACTTGCCCATGATTGTGTCTATTTTATGGTATCTTAGTATTGGCAATTGCCACATATTAATCATTCCACTTGTCTCTGCAGCAGCCTAAACATAAACTAATTATGAAATAATTTGTTCAATTAGAATGTGTGTGTGATCTACAATATTTAAACATCGATAAAAATTATCTTAAATTATAAAATACAATAAGATTAGTTTAACAGGAAACAGAAATTTATGTTTGCAATTTTACAATATTAATTGTCAAAAGAGTATTGAAAAAAAGAGTATCATAAGAAAAAGATATCTGAATGGCAGCTGACCTGAGCATTGTTTAAAATGGTATAGGTAAACAAAACAAGTGGCATAAGTTAAGAGGTTAGTATCATCACAGTGCAAATAAAATTAATATATAGCAGGTATTTTTTTTTTTTTAAATATATAGGACCTTCCTGTTATGATTTTTTATATTAAGAAAAAAACTCACATTTATGATCACCTGCTTAAGATGATATATGATTATAGATATTGTTAAACAACCCTTTTATAAAATAAAGGTGTTCAATTGGGCCAACTACATGTATTATTGAGTGTCATTTCGTAAAGTAAATTTACTTTTAATGCAAAAAAAACATTTGACATAGTAAATACAGTGTATAAATAAAACACTTATTTACTGATTATTTTATTTAATAAAATGCTATTTGTCCATATTGCATGTTCTCGCTGGGAAATTCTTTAGGATGTCTTTTATATTGTATGCATTTTTTGCTATATTCTCTTATTGTAACTTTAGGTCTGGTTGTTATTCAGAATTAGTTAACACTTTTTGTACACACCAAATTATGAAATACACCTTCGATAAGAGCACTTACATAAAAAAGTGTGAAATACTGTACACAAATTTTGAATAACAGAGGCCTTTATTTGACTTTTAAAGAATCCATTAAAAAGATATGTTTACTTTAGAGTTCTAAAGACAGCACAGCAGTTATTGGGTGAAATTATTAAATCTTTTTTGGGTAAACAAGTTGGTATTTCGATTTTAACATTTCCATTTATCGTTTCTGCCAAGTCACCTGGATCTTCTTGCCCTTTTCATTAAAAAATTGTAATATATATTATATGCATATTTGTAACGTATTTTGCTTTCTTTATCCTTACTAAAAAATTCAAAAACACATTATGTAGGATTTCAATATTCTGAGCTTTTTACCAAGAAAAAATCTTCTAACCCATAAATATTTTTGAATTCATACAAATTATTCACCTGCATAGTATACTGTTTAATAATGGTAATTGTTTTCATCTTAAAATTTTAATTTCATTCATAAAACGTAATATTATTCATCCAAAACCATTTTAATTAAATTTTTGTTTACAAACAAGATTATGACATGACAAGCACAAATGATGACAAATGACAAGCGAAAGCAACCATGGCGGCGCCCTATATTAGACTTTTCGCGCAGATTGAAGCGCTTTCTCCTCTTCTCTATTTCTCTGGGTAACTCTAGTGTTAACACTAGGATTAGGCAGTCATACGAATGTAGCAAAATCGTTGATTTGGTTATCAAAAAAAGAAGAAGAAGAAGAATTACCGTTGACTTAACCCTACATTTTTGAAATTTGTAAATATTTACGGTTATCGGTTATATGTTTTTTGTGATCTATAATTTGTGTATTTTATCCAGATATTTTCGTCATGAATAAGAGAAGTTTTAATTTTGATTTGTCAACAAAAATCCGTAAAAAATGCCCTGATGACCATTTTGCGCATGATCCAACACCGGATTCTCGAGTTACCCCGGCTAGAACGGTGGGGTAAAGTTAACACCTACCTCGGTTTATAAAACGAGTCATCTTTGTACTAATCCTAGATTAAATCTCAGATTAAAGTTAACACCTGTTTATAAAACCGGGCATAACAAATTTTTACGAGGTAACCACAACATACCGGTATCACAGCATAACTAACAATGGACTTTGAGTATATACTCCTGGAATGCGCTAATAACCTGGTCACGTCGGAGACAGAAAGCAACAGCCATGGCAATTGCTATATGTTCACTCGCACGTCGCACCTAATTCGCCGATTCGATTCGCCCTGTTTGAATTAGCGAATTACGTGAGATGTGCGAGTGAGATAGCAATTGCCATGGCTATAGCTTTCTCTCTCCGACGTGACCAGGTTATTATTAGCACATAGCATTATCCCTCCAAGTATATATGCTCTAACAATTTTGGATTACATCTTAAAGACACGGTCAGGCTAGTTAGGAATCACTTTATTATAGTAATTATAACATAACCACAAATTAATAACCTTTTCTTTCGTGTTTTGTAAAAATACTAATTCTGTAAAGTGAGTAAATAAAAATAAATAAAAACTATTTAAAATGCTGGAATCTGGAGATCTTTCCGATGTTATAAAACTGATCAGTGACATTAAACACAAGTAAGATTTTTAGGTAATTGTCTCGAAAGTTGCCTCCTCTCCGATTTTAGCCAAATTTGGTATACGGGGGTTTTTTGGGGCGCTGATTACGAATCTGCAAAAAAATTTTTTCGGCAACGTTTCGTTTACGAGATATTCATCATCAAAGTTAAAAATCAAACAAACCTAATTTTCACTATATTCCCCCTTCTTTTGTACACAATTCTTGATTGTTACACTAAAGTGGCACACAATATTTTATAAACACCTTTTAAAACCTTGTATTTTTATTTATTTTACACCTTTTTTCCATTAAATTGCGAACTCTCAAGTTAAAACTTCATATACGGTTTTCTTCTATTTTTGGATTATTTGGCAAAATTTTTATATAGTCATATTCTAGGGTCCTCAGGGATTGCAAATATACTGGCGGAGAAGAGAAATTATGTGTTTTAATATTTTTATTTTGATTTTAAGATTTAAAATTACCATTGATTTTCTCCATATAATGCGAAAACTCCCCTTATGACAAGAAGCGTCAGCGTGCAGTGTTGCCAAATGGAGGTCTGTTTTAATACTTCCCCCAAATTTTCACGTCTGAAATATAATTGGGGAAAATAAAAAGCCGCTTTAACAGGAGAGACTATCTAGAGAAAGATATTCCAGCATATAAGCATGCGCGGTCTTTTTTAATACGTCCTCGAATTTCAGACAAATTTAAAAGTTCTAGTCGGTCATGGTTAGTTCTGGTTAGCAAAGCAGCTTTTTATTTTCCCTATTATTTTCCCCAATTATATTTCGACGTGAAAATGCGGGGACGTATTAAAAAAGACCCTCCTGCTTTAACTAACCAGAATTAACCATGATCGACCTTTTAGACAAAATCAAACGCCCTCAATCGGTCATGGTTAGTTTTGGTTAGCATTTCAGATAAATTCAAAAAGCCCCAAGTTCTAGTCGGTCATGGTTAGTTCTGGTTAGCAAAGCAGCTTTTTATTTTCCCAAGTATATTTCAGACGTGAAAATGCGGGGACGTATTAAAAAGACCGCTCCTGCTTTAACTAACCAGAATTAACCATGATCGGCCTTTTTAGACAAAATCAAACGCCCTTAGTCGGTCATGGTTAGTTTTGGTTAGCATTTCAGACAAATTCAAAGCCCTAAGTTCTAGTCGGTCATGGTTAGTTCTGGTTAGCAAAGCAGCTTTTTATTTTCCCCAATTATATTTCAGACGTGAAAATGTGGCGACGTATTTAAAAAGG
>JAHBCN010010515.1:0-31404 GCA_019359885.1 Listronotus oregonensis | reverse complement strand
TTTGAATTGACTACTCCAGAGTCAGTAATTTCCGCATGTTTGGAAGATGATTTGCCCATATTAGCGTCTATTTACCATATCACTGGACGGTATGCACTTTTTCTGACTTCTCAACATGTAACTGGCAGGGTCGCCATGTGGTGTACTTCTGCTTTGTACTTGGTTCGTAGTATCTGGTACACGTCAAGAAGTCAAACAAGAGACTTTGTATAAAACATACTTTAATATAAATATATAAAAATGGTATAAACTTATCTTACTGCATCGAAATGCATCTAAATATATCTAATCGTATCTAATCTTAATGTGTATAAATCAAGTTATTATATACATATTTAAACATTAAACAAACATCATTTACTATACACAGTTTACAATAATATATCAGTCTTGTTATATAAACTAATATTTAAATAATAACATAACATAAAATAACTACCTATTAGCCTTCACGGTCAATGGCTTGATACGTGCAATAGACTGATGACCTAACAAGTACTAGGAACTAACCTTTCAAGATTATATCTTTAGCCTTTCGTCATGAATCCATTACACCAACAAAATTCCATGCTCCTCGCGCTATGAAGTAAGGCATAGTGTGTATAGTGTGAGAGTATGCTCCTGGTCCCCAGGATGAAGCACGGCGTAGAGGGCATAGTGTGAGAGTAAGGCGTTCTTCTCGCACGATGAGGGAAGGCGTAGAGGCATAGTGTGAGAGTAAGCCGCTCTTCTCCGCACGATGAGGGAAGGCGTAGAGGGCATAGTGTGAGAGTATGCAACAACTATAACAAAGTTTGTGTGGCAGGGGTGGTTTCTATACGGAACCACTAGGCGTCACAGGTAAAGGGATACGTAGGTATAGTCAGAGCGAAGTATATCAAGACATCAACACTATACTTTTTGACTCGAGATTATACTGGAAAAAACGTCAATAAATTCTTAGATCGACAAGAATTGATAAGGCCCGAAAAAAAACGTCAACGTGGACGAAGCAAAAAGACTTCCTGCGATAAAGCGTCATTCGATCAATTTAGTTTTTTCAGGCCGCCCATCATTGCGTTTTATCGTGCGCCGTCGCGCATAAACGGCGTACTATAAAAAATTATTTCTCTTTAAAGCGATAATTTGGCTATAAGCTGCGGTTATTGTGCGCCACGGCGCAGCATATATTACAATTGAACGCTTCCGTTGCATCTGCGTCGCTTACGTTTAATCAATGAAATGGTTAAAGTGCGCACGTCCCTCATTGTCATCTTTCTTTACTCGTGATCATTTCGTTAACCGTATATAAAATTGCTCGACGACGGCAGCAGCCCTCTGCCCCCATGGAGGATGCAAAATTTTTATTGCCAATTTATACAACAGCAGCTGTGGCGGCGTCACCGTCCTCTATGCTAATGGCGTCAAACGCTCAACAGCGTCGGTTATCATCACACGGTGATGATTTCGTCAATTACGCGGGCGACCGCGCGGCTGACCCCGGGATCGAGCGACCGAGAAACGGGATTTCGAATGTCCGCGACGAGGACAGTTTTCAGCAATCTCCACTCGTCGCCGAGGCTAATAATGCTCCCGTTCTCCCTTCAGCTCCAAGTTTAGCCGCATTGGTCGAGACGCCCTACACGAGTGCCCCAGACCACAACAACATATACGACCTCGTTACACATGCGGACTATCCAACCAAAATGGTTTCTTTTGAAAATAATCAATTAAAAAATATTATTATTGAAACGGTGAAATCGCCAAAATCTCCACCACTGGCGCCTCTCTGCAAGTAAAGCGTTGCTCACCGAACCATCCGAAGATGTTCGCCAATCTTCGTACCAAAGCTATCAATTTTGCCAAAAATATTATATAAGTAATAATATGTACGAACGCGTTCGGCGACTTTTTTCGGAGCCGACATGAGAAAGGTCAAATCTGTTCGCCTTTCTCCCCGCCTCTGCCCCGCGCCTCTTTTTGGAGAAATGTAGTTTTTCATGGCCACAGCGATCGTAAGTACCTCGGCAAGGAAGCGGGCGACGATAAGACGAGAGCTTGCCCAATAAATATTCTTTTTTTATTTTACGACCATCTTTCTACTTTTTTTCGGAACCTAAAAAAACCGGCTGAATATTCATGCTCATAAAAGTCATCTATCCATTATGAGCTCCGACCTTTTTTTATTTAAATGTATTCACTGACAAGACTAAAAAAATACACGACTGGCGACAGATATATTGAGGACCTTCTTCGAATTTCGTCAGCCATAAAACCGAACCGAAAGCGCTACACGTCTCTCGTCGAAAATTTAGGTCGTCGGCGTCGCCTCGTCTTGCCGTTCCCTTCTCCGCGGCCGCCGCTACTCGCATCTTGAACGCCAACAGTCTCCTTGCCGTTCCTAAGCACGGTTACGACACGACCGCCGCGCCACCGGCGGCGCCGTTGCCGGCTGACTCGGCGCCCGCTTACCGTTCGTCGCCGTGTTTCCTTTCTCTCTCTGTCTCTCTCATATATGTATGGTTTTTTGTTAGGCGGTCCAGCAAGCAGCGTCGAGCCACACCACAGTTTATACGAGACGCCACCAGCCACCGCGATGCTTAAGGTATTAAAAGAGCGTATGTTGAACGCAACAGCGTGGACGTCGCCCCCCACAAGCGACTCGAAGCCGTCACAATCAACAAACCAGGGCAGTGTCGGTTGATCCTATTTCATCTGGTAAAATTCACTATTATAAAAACTATAACGTCTCTCCTCTCTTCTTCTCTTGCTTTCCTTGTCACGCCCCTCGCGTGCATTTTAGTAATATTTTATATATAAATTTGAATATTTTTATCAACAAAAATTTTGTTTTTACAGGATGGACGTTGTGGAAGCAGCATTCCATGCGCAGCGATTACACCGAGCAGGAAATGAAAATCTTCCAACAAATATTTTTGGGGAGCCGCGCAAAGTTGAAGCACGAATTAGTAAAGGCAATCCTCTGTCGCTGATACTCCTCGACAATGTTAATTCGTTTGAGAAAATACTCACGTATTTTCTGGTACCGGATGGACGGAACACGAAATATTTAAACACCGAGGCCAGTCTCCACGACGGACTGCTCCACGACTTTTACACGGGCGAGTTTGGCTATCGTGTTTATCAACGCGTCACCCAAATCCTTACAGAATACAAAATCATCGTCTGCGTGTGAATTATTATAGCTACGCGCCGAACACGACACACAACTCACATTAATGGCACACAATACTTTATGTCAAGAAGTAACGATCATTGACAGCGGGTCCCCGTCTTGGCAAGAGGACATCAGCAGGTGCCAAAATATCGAGGACCTGATGCAGGCGTTTCTTCATCACACTCAATTGTTGGTGCAAGACACTTGCGATGACATCCGCAACGATTTTTCTACCTATGTAAAAGCAATATTAGCCCGCTCTGGTTTTGACGATTTTTCTCACTCACTCGTCATTGCCGTTACGCCGTGCCGGGGCTTCCTAACGACACCGAGGGCAAATTGCAAGACTTGTACGATTTTGTATTCAGAAGCTAATTACACGTCAATGGCAAAATGTCATGTTTGAGGACGTGCCAATCGAACCAGGCAAGAGCGAGGGGGCCCCCGGGAGTTTTTGGCATTTTGGCAAACTGTACTGCTGCCGTGGATCGCTGGCTTCTATAAAGCTGACACAAGAATATATGCAGCTTGGCTTGAAGGTGTTGCAAATAAATTTCTTTCCGCCGCTGAACGGAACGAGATGAACCAGTCGTCGTACGAAATCGGCCTGCCGGGATCTGCTTCTCGAATGCACATCAAAGAGGGATTTTCAGTAGCAATCAGTACAATTCTCGAAGGTGCTCCGCGCCTATGGTTGTGCATTCCCAGGCGCGAAAACGAGGCATTGAATAATATTTTTTCCAAGAATGTTGCAAAACTGAACATTGCTACAGAGTCGCTGTGTTCCAACGTCTTCCGGCACAAGTACTTTCTTCTCACGCCGAGCTTTCTACAGGTCAATTCCATCGACTATTATCTTTTTCTGCAAGCTCCGGGAACGACAGTGATTTTAAAAGAAAACGTCATACATCAAGTAATCAACCTGGGCTATACGCTGACCGAGAGTGCCAATTTGGTCACGCACGAATCAAATTTTGTACATGTAAGCGGCTACACACCTGCGTGCTGTTGCAAAGAAGCCGTCGCTATGGCAGATACGCTGCCTTTTGAGTATTCTGTCGTCCCGAGAAAATCCATCATCGCATGTGCCATTTGCAAGTTGCATTTCCATTGCAAACAGACCATGTACACCCATTATACACGTGTGCATAAAAAATCCAGCCTGCCAATTCAATGCAATCGACCTGGCTGTCATGCGGTTTTGCCGTGCAATGAACATCGACGGCATATCATGCCAATGCATTCCTACAAATTAACTCAAAGTGTGGCCTGTTGCATCTGCCTGCGTTCTCTGACTGGATTAGACGTGCACATGAAAGCGGCACACAAGATCGCCTTCACTCCGAGCGCACTCCAACTGCAACCTCTCTTCAGCACATTATATAATCAGATTTTAACAACTATTCCATCACGCCAAGCCCTCGTTTCCAAATTTCTGGAAGCCTCCAGCGTAGCACGATTGACGACAGACGCCATCGTGAACGAACGTCTTGCCAACTTCAGTAAGTTTTTTTGCAAAAAAAATTATACTTATGCCTACTTTCTAAAATTTTTGCCGCGGCTCATGTAGAAAAAAAACCATTTACTAATTCTTTGTTTTTTTTTCAGTTTTTTTACTCCGTCACTTATTGTGCCAACCAGACGATCTCTTGCCGACAACCGTCAAAAAAGCCGCCTTTCCCAGATATTGTATTTTGCATAAAGGAAAGGTGATCTTCCAGCGTGTCATCCCCAACGAAGTGCCCGTGGATCTTTGTGCGGATTATATGAGGTACATTCTTTTTGATCCAACCACGCAACGGCGAAGTTTTTGTTTTAATGTCAACTACGATGCTTCGCACCTGCCGTCCTTTGTGGAAATCCAAGAAAATCTGCGCTGTCTCCCGGCCACCCCGCCGGCGTCGTTCACGGCGAGCAACTCGGAGGACTTTGCCTGTAATCGCCAGAGTCCGGAAGTACTCGATGCCATTGATTTGCCCGCGCCGCCACCCACACCACCCACACCGCCAACGCCTCCGATGCCACCACCTGTATCTGTGGCAACCCCTTCCCAGGTGGATTGCCACATTCCTCTCGCCGTAGTCACTCCACGCAACCCTGATATCACAGCGGACCGTAATAAGACCGTAATACTTACAGCTAAGCCTGCCGGTACAACAATATGTCCGGAATGCAAGAAAAACATTAAAATCGAGGCTTTTTCGCATCATATTAAGTCATGTAAGGGCTGTGTTTGTGTTCACTGTGCGGCTACGTTTTGTAATAAATATAGTTTGCAGCGGCATGTAAAAGCGAAACACCCCCGTAAATAGACGATATTATTATAATTATCACATTACCTATGTGTACTCTTTATCTAAGTACCTACAGTCATTCCCAAAAAGTCTTTGTACATTACTTGCTTTATACAGCATTTTTCTGCCATTATTAATCAATATCATGTTCTCTCGTAGTTTGAATTACTGAATTCATAATGACAGAAAAATGCTGTATAAAGCAAGTAATGTACAAAGACTTTTTTGGACTACCTGTATATTATACTTTATTTATACCCACTTCTCTTTATTCATTACCTATATTCTATGTGTCGCATTTCTATGTATGATCAATGAATGTATTGTTTTTTATATATGTTGTCATTGTATTACTTTTTACCTGTGAAAGCCGCACTGTTTGTTCAGTGCAAAGCGGTCCCATAAAGATATCTACTTTGCTCGGCGAAGTGCCCTTACGCACGACTCGGGCAAACGACACATATTTTCAATTTTCGTCGGCGAAATCCAAATACCTCGTACCCCACAAGTTTGCTGCATTTGGGTTTCGTATGTCAGCGTATCAAATTACACGGCACGTATCGATCTAGAATTATTGCATCTTTAGCACAACATATTTTGTGTAATAAACCAAATTGGAAAAAGCTTGTCATCAGCCGATTTTTGCTGACCGTAATGTAATGTAAAACTTTTACGAAAAGGCTCTCATTATTTTTACGATTTATTGCAACATCTACTAACACACTTTTTCGACCGAAGAGGGCGAAATAGTAAAATTTATTTCATGTGCTTCCCGAAAAATTTATCATTTGTGGGTTACGAGGTATTCGGAATAAATAATACACACAGATTTTTGCTTCAAACATTTTTAAATATTTATTAATGCCAAAAAATATACCATTATATTTTTTTATATATATAATATTTGGTTTTTTTTCTTACTACATATATACGCATGTGAACCTTTTCTTGAATTTCGGCACCATAGCAGGTAGAATAGACAAAAAAGAACCTCTATTTAAGAGATAGACATATTTATTTACGCCCTCTTCTCGGGTATCTTCATGCTGTTTTGGATTAGATAAGCTTTTGATTTATTTACTTTAAGATTTAGTGGGTTGTTTCGTTGTAAAGTGCTCTGGGATTTTGTTTGAGGAAAAGACTAGCCAGAGTTGAATTTTTTAATTTTATTTTCGGAATATAGAAAAGTGGTGTTTTTATTCAAGAATGGTTTACATGTATTTGAATCTAAACAAATAATACAAGGCGCTTTTAGACACTACTAGCTAGGTCATACATACACACACTATTTTTTTATTTCTACATATTATGATTCGACTGTAAAAAAATACAAGGCACTTTAGGTTGTTACGAGCTAGGTCATACATACACACCAGCACACACACAAGATAGGAAGCAGATATCGCTTTTTTTTTCATGTGATTTCTTCTAATCTATGTTGTAATATTCTAAAAAAACATTTTATATTGACTTATAATAGTAAGCAAATATCGTTTTCTCTGGCTTGTGCTGTCTTCTAATCTATGTTGTACTATCCTAAAAACACATTTTAATATTCAATTCTAATCAATTTTGGTATATTTTAGGCCAAAAAAATTCCACATAACAACAATATGATTTATATTTTTATAAAAAGGCACTTTTTCTTACTACATTATATGTATTCGAATGTAAAAAAATACCAGGCACTTTTGAGCGTTGCTCCATCGCTAGGTCCTACATACACACACAACACATACACCTAAGATAGGAAGCAGATAATATCACTTTCTCTGTCATGTGATTTTTTGTAAAATCTATATACTATTGCAAAAATATTTTACATTCAATTCGAATTAATTTCGGTATATTTTAGGCCTCAAAAATTTCCACCTAACATTATGGTTTATGTTTTGAATGAAAGGCACTTATATACGATATGTATGCGAATATAAAAAAATACAAGACTTTCAGGCGATCCAATTTAGATCATACATACACACACACTAAATAGTAAGCAGATAATATCACTTTCTTTGTCATGTGTTTTTGTCTAAACTATGTGGGACTATTCTAAAAAAAAAACTATTTTCTATTCAATTATAATTAAATTCGATATATTTTAGGCCTAAAAAATTCAAGATAGCAACAATAAGGTTTGTATTTAGAATAAAAGGCAGAAGATTCTGCCAAGTGAAAAATCGAAACGTGTTCGTGAGAAAGCACGCGATTGCAAAGTACCAGTGCTAGGCGCGAATGAAAATGAATACATATATGTATAAGAAATACGTTCAAATATAATTTACTAAAAAATGTAACTGCACTTGCATGATCAAAAATTGGTATCCGTAAACATTCACTTGTAAATGCACGCCGAAGAGAAGCATTGCCTGGGTTGTATGGCATAGTCATAGTGACAATTTTATTGGCCAAAAAATTGTTCATATTTCGACGGATGCTGATACATGTCTGGGCCGTATGCCTAATAAACAGTGAACCGTGAGGTTTATTTACACACTGATCTGCGTTTACGTATACCAACAGATGATTATGCGAGTACCCAACAGACGAAGACGTACTGACGGAATCAAACACGAGGCATTGATGGGGTAAAAGTTCACAACGAAGGACATAGTTGGGATTTTGATCACATAGTAAGGTGCTCTCGAAAACTAACTCCAGGGCCAGCGGCACCTCACTGTCGTGCCACATGATAAATGTCCCCACTTGTTGATCGCCGCCTATCTCTAGCACAGGTACATTTGGCTTGATCACCTTCACTTCGCGAACTATGAGCTTCGATGTTTCACTTGAATCGCTCGAGTCTTCATTTATCCTGACATATAAAAAACCAGTCAATAATAGAGCCAAAATATCCGCATCGTTTAATGATTTTTGAAAGGTTAATTTCAAAGTACCCACTTGCAACAGATGCGTACTATTGAACGGTTCGGTATTTGTATCATACTCAATGGAAAAGCCAAAAAAATACCGAAACGTTCGTTCGAAAGGCACACACGTTACACGAAACATGCACACATTACATTCTTCATATTTATTCAACTCTTTCACACTGTACAGGCAACGAATACTTTCATACATTTCAAAAAACATACGATTTTCCGAAAACCACTCCAACATACTTACAGACGAATCTTGTTGCTGCCGCTGTTGTTCTATGAACGCCACCATATCTCCATGAGGGATCTTCAACTGGCAAAATTGGCTCAAGGTGGCCACAGTGCTTGGCACGTTGTCGGTTGTTTCTGATGAAGCTGCAATGGCGTTCTCCGGCATGTGTTCTTGGATCTGCACTCCGCAAGCCTCGGTTCCTGGAGGCGTAGCAACATTTTCCAGTGCCAAGTTAGAAGAGGCTTCTTGTTGCGACGACACCGGCAGCAACTCTGTATCGAAGTCATCAATAGTTGGCAAAGGTGGTGGTGCATCTTCTTCAGGTTGTATTACTATATCGACAAAGCTCGCCAACAACTGTTCTTCGTCGACAGTGAGTTCCATATCGGTGGGTGCCTACAAAAAATGATTTTTTATTTTAAGATATATTCACACCACGATTTCTTCTTAAAACCTAACATAATTCTATATATTCGACATATAAGCAGAAAAAACGTGCCATACTTACATTATTCAGGTAATACGCCTCCAAGACGTGCGTAAAGTCTTCTAATTCTCCCCAAATCCCCTTGTTCATGTTGCTTCTTAGTGCCATTATCCAGCTAATTTTCAAACTATGTTTCTGGAGACGTTTTTTGCGAGTGGTGGTAAAATTTTTTTGACGGCAGGAGTAGTCAAGCCAGAGCGACTTTTTAGGATGAAATGGACTGACAAATCCCCACGCACATACTTATAAGGCCCACGCGTTCCAGGCCCGACTTCGACAGCGTCATTTACCACCACCACGACCACCGACAGCGTGGTAGTCTACGCCCGCCCCTTCTCTACTTCGAGTTGACACGTGTTGGGCCTCCAACTTTTATCGCTCCGGCTTACTACATAATATATACATATAGGTTCGGGTATACATATAGGTTCGTTAGGAACGTTAAAATGCACCCGTAATGTGTTTGGCATCTGTTACACAATTTACACTGACAGCTTCATTTTCTCGACTTTGCTTTTCCTAATCGTTTTGTGTATTCGTTGTCCACACACATAGATTTTAACTAGCCGCCACCGCCGAGCAGCAGGTACCTACCGTTTCGTACGCGCAAAACGAAATTCCTTTTTTACTTTTTTCCTTCCATAAAGCAATCGGTTTTTATTAGACATAGAGACTAGCAAATGACACGTTATTATGTAGGTACACATTTATTTGCCTGGCTATAAATCACATCCTTACACCTTACCCCTAACAAACTTCTTAATTCTTATAAATAATACCTATAGGCTGTGTGAACATAAATAAAACTAGACATAATTATATATTTTACTAACGCTCTGCGGGCGACGCCGGCGGCGACGTGACGGTGCGTGAGCGCCAATTTTTTCTCCAAAACTTTTCTATTATGGGCCGAGTTTCCGCATACAGCGCATGGTACATCTCCCTACATGGTCCACACACCAGGGTTTTCTCTACTTTTCTTTTACACTCGAGACATTTTCTTTGTCGAAAACGAGACTTGTGTTCCATCTGCAAGAAAAAATAAAAAATATAATTTATTTGTTTTTATTTTTCATCTAGCCTATCTACAGAATGATATTTAATAGATTTTTGACAAAAACAAAACATCAACTGACAATCTACACAGAACGCACTCTTATTTATTCTCACTTTACGTTCACGAAAAAAACCTACATGTGTTTCTGTCCTAGACGGCATCAGCGGGTTTCTCAAGGTCACAATCGCTCGGCGTCCAGGGTGTGCATTTAATGTTGGTGGTGCGTGGTCCATAAGCAGCTCTCTCCTTGGCGAAGCAAAGTTAGAGGAGAGCTCAGTTGAAATCGGCGAAGCAGCAAATACTTCATCGACTTCTGCACTGCACGGCGTAGTTTTCGGCGCCCACATATGAAGATCTTCGTCCTAGAAAAAAATATTATATAAGTCCCTTTTATCCGTATACTTGTATACTTATACATATCTATATATAGACCCATATAGATGGTATACTATGTACATAATGTATTTCTCTAGCACTTGAACAATTTGAACGTTAACCCTTTCGCTCCTGTTAGGAAGCTGAAAGAGTTACGATTCTCGCCCTTAACGACATGGCGGCCGAGGCCGGCGGCGGCGTTGTCAGGCGAAAATCCTTGTCGATCCACGAAAGAAGACCGACAAATTGTTTTTGCACAAACTTGAGCAAGATGTTTTGTGCTCCGTTCTTGTCGCGATGAATACCTTTATGACATTTACTGCAAAATACATAACGGTGTCCATGTTTTTTTGCGACTTGAACATTGGCAATTGTGCGCCCTCCACTGGTTCTACGGCAGTAGCTGCACGTTTTCGTGGTGTACGTCTCGTCTACGTCCACGCACGTTATGTCGCGGGAGCACCATCCTCTAATTATTTCCTTACTATATTACGAACTTCATCTACTCGTAGGAGATTTCTTCTGCATGTAAGGGCGCTTTTCGCGTAGCAGAGGTAGTCTCTATACGGAACCACTGGGCGCGAAAGGGTTAAAATATCATACTAGCTTTTGATGTTATATCACACATAGCTACCTGTAATTTGGGGTTGGCGCAAGCGTTCCTTACTGCGAAAATTCTCTTCTCCCCAATCCCGTTGCTGTTCATTCTTTTCTTATTGTGGAAAAACTTTTGAATCTTACTATATAACTGGCACTACAACCACCGTACTAACCACCAACAGATCGTATTCATAGCCGCCCACCAGCAAACAGCGCAACAGGCAGAGAGGGGACCGTTTCCCTACTACACTGCACCGCACCGTCAATAACACCTACACTACAAGGACAAAGTGCTCCGATGTGACGTCATCACCCGGAGGCCGACCGAACATTGATGCTGCTACTGGCATTGCATAAATATTTATATTTTAAATCAATTGATTGCAGTATTGGCGATTAACATAATGCACAAAAAATTAATAAATAAGAAAAGTAATGACAAAAACAAATAATAATAATTAAAAGAGTAGTTAACTGGAAAATATGTCTCTAGACACTATATTTTAATTATTAAGTGATGCGTATTTTTACATTCTTAGATAGAAAAATGGCATAATGTCGATAAACATCATAAGTAATAATATCATACAATTCATTATTGATTTTTTGATAAGTATAAAATACCTAAAAAATCATTTCGAATAAGTATTGAGTTTTCGTTTATTCCCTTTACCTAATCGATCATTTTTTTCCACAGTAATTTTTAATTAATGTGTTAGAAATACAACTCAAAAAAATATCATAATGGTTTTTACGGAGTGTGTATTGCAGCCTTCAAAATATATTAGATGTTCCTGTTTAACGAGAAATTTAAAAATTAATAAAGATAAAAATGATTTTTGGGAAAAACATTTAGAAATTCATTTTCAAAGTCATTTAGTACCTTTTGAAATATTACATACGAAAAACCACTATTTGGACAACTGGATCTCGAGGATAATGAAGACCACCCCGATTTAAATGATTTATCAGGTTAAAGTTGTCTTCAACAATAAGTTTTTCATTGTATATTAAAGGATTTTTGCAGTAATTACATTTTAATTTTTTAAAGCTATATGACTGCAATAACCCGCTAAATAAGTAATTACAGACATTTGGCTTTTTAAATCGTCTATATCGGTGTCTTCAATGATAATATTGCTAAATATTTCATCTATTTTATTAGAATAACCCTCAACAATGCCTTCATTATGATCAGAAAATTCGTGGGGTGATTCATAAAATTTGAAAATGTTTAAAGTTCCAAAATTGGAAGATTTTAATGTTAATATTGACTGAATTCTAAGTCTTTTTTCGGATTCATAAAGTTGCCTTATCGAGATATGATAATGCCCCCCAGCCAATTGTCTGTATTTTCCAAAACGATTTTCTAAAGGATCGGTTTGAAGTTTTCCCAAAAGCACATAGTTTAAATTTAGTTCGTCAAAACAATATTTAATAACTTCGCACATTCCATAAACAGTATGAGTTAAGGCAGTGTGAGTCTGCCTTGTTAGTTTGTTAGTAAATTTTGCAGATTGCCAAGTGTCCAACCAATTAATCATATTTTTCAGAAATTCTACTTTTGGATCATTTAATTTATCTTTTAATATAGGTTCCTGAAAGGGATCACGCAAACGCTTTCCTTTTAGTGGTGTTTTTACATTTACAATACTCCACCAATTTATTATAATTTTTAGAAAATCTGCAGTATCTTGTGAATGGTTAATATCTTTTCCATAGTTTTGTAAGCCCTCAACAACAAATTGATTAAAAATTTTTAATGCTAATTTAACATTTTGTCGTTCTAAACTGGATGGGTAAAGAGCTTTTAAATTTAAGGGATAGCCGAATTTTAATAATTTACCGTGTTCTAAATCGTGCAATTTTTTAATGAGGAAAACGATGCGCATTTCTGACCGTCGGAGCCGGTAAAAAAGTCAGGATAGGTGAATGCCTGATTCGGTTTGAATTAAGCCAGTTGGTGTAAATACATTTTAAGAGGTGGACAGAATCAAACAAATAAAACAAAGGTCTTTCTGGATTAACAGGATATTGATATACAATGCTGAGTTTTTCATCTTTGCTTTTTCGATGTGAAATGTTTTTCGACAAGTATTTTGGACAATTGGGAAATTTACTAGGTACGCTTGTTTGTTTTAATCGTGGCAAAGTTAAACTAACTGAAACGATCTCACCCGTTTTCGTATCCTGTTGGGAAATTTTGTAAATAAAATCGCCTTCCTCAAAATGACACTCACACACTCGGCTATTGTTATTTGGAATAAAATTTTCTCGAGGAATAGCCTCTAACCACTTTCTGCGAAGATTCTCGTCTCTGGGAAAGCGAAACACTCGCGCTTTTTTTCCACTCACATAGTTTCCTTCACATCCAGGAACACAGCACTTATTAGGCATTTTAAACACTACACTGTCGTCACTTATTATAGTACAAGAAAAGCACACCTTAAATAAACAGTTCAAATTCAACGACCGATTTTATTGAGAGCGTTTATTGACCCAAAGAAAGTAAACACGAAGCAAATGCAAACGCGACGTCCATATTGAAACAGACGATTTCTAACAGGTGTTGCCAAATAACACCTATACCAGCAACATTGGATAGTACAGCTAGTAATGTGTTGACTGAAAGACAAAACTTTTACTTCAATCTGGCAATGTCGCTTTAAATACGTCAGCTGATTGCGGATTTCGAAGGCTGGCCACCGGGCAGATGTTTTATGGGACGGGGTCGTAATAAGTTAGGTTAAAATCGCTAGGTCTCCAGAGCATGACGTCAGCATCGGTTTTAAGTTAAGCGCTTTGTCCTTGTATTGTAGGTGTTATTGGCACCGTACCGTCCGTTGAAGAAGCCATAGCTCGAGTCTATGTACCCGCGACCCGCAGTGTTCCTTCGGGCTTTCGTGCGACTGGGTCTATAGTGCGAGTTCTCGTGGCCGACCGACCAACGTAAAATCCACCGCATAGTAAAAGTTACATCATCAGTTTCAAAGTCTGTAATTGTGTACGGGTTTCGGGTGTTTAACCAGGCTTGTTTTCACCCACGAATTGCGATTTGGCCTTCGATCTCTGATCTTTGACTCTGATTACCAAAATCCCGCCGATACGAAGTGTGTTATCACATTTTTTTTCAATAAGACTGTGTTTCGTAACGTGATTTTTTGGTGTTATCAGGTGGCGGCCCCCAATCTCTGACCTACAAATTCCAAAAAACAAGTCGAAAAACATTAATTAATTTTTTTTCACGCCTCTAGTTTTTGCCAAGAAGTGCCGTCGATATAATAATGGAACGAGTGGCCTATATCCAAGGAAAAGACGTCAATCATAGTCTTTCTGAGTTTCTGAGTTTGTGTACCACCACGGATATGCGACAACGGGTTATTTTGCGCGCCGGTGTTGTGGTGTGCCGAGGCATCTCTAACCCTGTAGAATCTTTCACAGAATGCATCCGGCAACCGTTGATAACCAGTTCCTTGCAAAAAGGAAGAACTGTCATGTGCCGAAGTCACTTCCGATGTTTTTGGGATGACGTCGCGCGTCGTGGCGTCGAACGAGGCGTCGCTACCTGCCGAACAATTTCTGCCCTTGCCGCTTCCGGTGCCGTTGCCCTCTGACTGTCTGCTGCCCTTCTATGACCATCTCGTTGAATCGCTGTTTGACACTTTTCAGTACAAGTATATTCCCCGGGCCCCAAAGTGAAACATCAAAAGTTGATTATTTTAGAAATCTTTTGATACCACATATTGATAGCCACCTGAGGGCCACCGAATTGACAAGTCTGATTTCCCCGCAGCAGCACCCTTACGTGACTGACATGCCTGGCATTAACAGCAGCATGTATTATTTAGCGAAGGCGGGTAGCTAGCGAGCTTCATTGTGAAGATGGGGATTTGCCCTCCTTAAATTTTTTGCGCTGCATAATACCTTCGGGGTACCCTTTGCAGCGCAACATACACAAAACGGTTCGACGCCAGAGCAGACGCGTCGACAGCTACATCTCAACAACAAACCAATGTCGGCAAGCTCCGGCTCTTCGTGCATGATAAAAACAAAATGTTAGATGCCTTTCATAGCGCCACCAAACATCTTCCAGGCAAAAAGTGTTTCCACTTGAACCACAAAAACGTGTTTGTCACGCTAAACTTTTTAAAACAACACAATCTGGTATACACCATCGTTACGCAGGCACCAGGTGATTTAATATTTATTCGAGCCGGAATATTTCACCAGGTGATTAATATCAATCATTGTTTTAACGAGGCTATAAACTATGGCACACCGGCGTGGAACGTGCATGCCAACTTTACGCACTTATGCCGGTGTGCAGATGAGAAAATTACCAGTATTTCAAAAAATTCCCAAATGATGGTGGCGACTAAAGTCAAAAGTGTAACAGTATATGATTGTCCAGTCGACAATTGCGTTGCCCAATTTTACGTCAAGTCCAACTTGGAAACTCATCTGGTGAAGATTCACAACCACACCTTTTCCTGTGATGTCTGCCAGAAGAAGTATCGTAGTAAGCTCAGCCTGCAACGTCATCCATGTAAAACGTAAGTTTTTATTTTACTAAAAATGATTTTTTGCCACAAACCACCGCCGCTTTTGCGCGTCCCTAATAATTTTTTGTTTTTCTTCATTTCAGCCTGTCGATGGTACTGTCCGGGCTACACCGCTACGACGCACCTGCAAAGTCTGTGCCGTATCTATTTCAGATTGGTCTGCCCATTGTCGAAGCAGGAAACATCAAACAATGTATCGGCGCAGCGCAAACGCACCCCAGAGAGCACTCCTGGTGACGAGGCCCTTGGTGCAACCCCTTTCGCCAGACAGCATGCCTTTGTCGCAGCGACTAACTGCGCGCGTTGTCTGTCCGAATTGCACGCGCACTTTTGCCAACGGAGGATATTTCAAAAAACATCATTGTCTCCAGGAGCCTTCCAGCACTGCGTCCCGTGCCACGCGCCCTTGCCCAACCTGTGGGCGCGCATTTTCATCTTGTGCTGTGGCACATCATATGAAGTTTTGTAAGGCATATTCCTGTGACGGTTGTTCAGAGACCTTTAGCAATAAGAAAGTTCTTCGGAAACATACGGCCGCCTGCGAGCACTTAAAAACTCGTGACCGCACGGCACAAACATCTACATAAACTATACTATTTTTTTAACTTATAAAAGGTCTATTTTAAATAATTTCATATATTTACTATTTTACATCTAAATTTATTTTCAGTCACCTAATTTTCTTCATCTGTAAAATGGAAGAACTCTTTTCATGGTTAATTTTTGGCATTATTTGTTTAGTTTGCTTCGCCAAATAATTATTTGTAAGTTTTATTTTTAAGTAAATTTTGTTTGGCCCGTTCCTGTAACGGTTGGTCAGAGACATTTAGCAATACGAAAGTTTTTCGGCAACATACGCCCGCCTGCGAACACTTCAAACTAGTGATCGCACGGCACAAACATCTACATAAAGTATACTATTTTTTTAACTTATAAAAGGTCTATTTTAAATAATTTCATATATTTACTATTTTACATCTAAATTTTTTTAGTCACCTAATTTTTCTTCATCTGTAAAATGGAAGAACTCTTTCATGGTTAATTTTTGGCATTATTTGTTTAGTTTGCTTCGCCAAATAATTATTTGTAAGTTTTATTTTTAAGTAAACTTTCCACGAAAATTTAATCTTAATCTTAACTATTTCTTATAATAATTATACTTTTTTTTCATTGTCTGTATATATATGTATATAATTTTGTGGCACATCATATGAAATTTTGTTAGGCCAATTCTTAAGAATGTTCTTTGGGAACATACGGTCGCCTGCGAGCACTGACAAACTCGTGAGAGCACGACACAAACATCTACATAAGGTGTACTAAATTTTTTAAACTTATAAAAGGTCTATTTTGACATAATTTCATATACCTAAATATTTTACATATACATATATTTCCAGTCACCTAATTTTCTTCCTCTGTAAACTGGAAGAACTCTTTTCATGGTTTTTTTCATTATTCGTTTATTTGCTGCGCCAAATAATTATTTCTAAGTTTTATTTTTAAGTAACCTTTTTTCATTGTCTGTATATGCGTATATAATTCCACAGGCCACCAAAAACCCATAAAGCGCATACGAGGCTCTTTTTTCAACATGACACCTGATAATAGACCGTGTAGACCTGTGCTGCGTTGCAATTTATGTGTTTTTGGTTGCGCCAGCGTCATTACTTACACGTTTTATTCAGCCGTACAAACCTTGCGGTTTCAATGTGATCGCGGTCGCGTCCTTCAGAGACTATACACACGTGGTGGTTTTTTATTTGGGGACGTTTGCACAATTTTACACCTTATTTTTATATACCTATATATATGTATTATTTTTTGATTTTTCTACCAATAAAACATCGTTCATACTGTTTTTTGTCTTCTAGCGACATCCCCTCAATGCATATTAGACAGTTAAGGTGACACCAAAAACGTAAATGTATCGCTTCAGTTTGGCTGTGGCGCCTGCGCAATAATGATTTGCTAAACGTATCGAGATACGGCTGACGTAACGTAGCGTCTCTGCACGTCGGCTTGTTCAGTAAACGCATCGAACCGGAATTTACCGATTTAGACGTTTTCGTGTTTCATCGCTGTGTACTAAACCTTACTTTTTCGGCTTTCTGCTTTGTTTATTATTTTTGATTTTTATTAGGCAGCTATATTTTTCTATGTTAATTTGATAAATTATAGTTTTGTGAAGCCAGTAGATACGTTTTTGTGTCTTGTGGAAAGGATTAATTGAAAAAAAAATGAATAGCACAAAAAAAAGGGTACATTTTTCAGAAGAAGACGATATCCATTTGTTAAGAGAAGTTGTAGGACAAAACCCCTTTGAAGATCCAAATAGATGGAGTCTCATACAAACACATTTAATCCAAATAACAGGAAAATGTATAAATGTAAGAACTTTAAAGGATAGAGTAAAAAATTTGGTTAACAAATATCGTGCGAAGGAAGGCATTGCACAATTCAGGTACGAATTTCACAAAGTATTTTACAGTCCAAATCAGACTATGTTAAGGTACTCAAGAGCCCTAATTCTACTAGGAATAGTATTTTTATTGTTTAATAAAATATTCAGGTACATATTTTATTTAATTAGTGCAATATATATCTTGTTAGATCTGAATTGAAGAGGAAATAAGTGAGATAGACGATCTTCTTAGAATAATATCAGAGTTGATCAATGAATTTAAAAATTTAAAAATCAAGAACAAAAATGAAAAAACAAAGGATTCACTATATCAAAAGGGTTTTGAAGCCAGAGAGGCAGCCACACAAGAAACGGAGTTTCCTTTTACAAGTACTAGTTTTGCTGATATTGGTGGTAAGTTTCAATATTAGGTCATAATACAAGCTCAAACATGAGGTTATACTACCTGGGCATCCTGATGAATTTTTATGTTTGCATTAAATTTGCTGGTCTTGCCATTAGGGGCCGTTCAAGTATTACATAAGCAGATTTATTACAAATATCCTCCCCCCATCCCCCTTGTCAGCAAAAGTAAACAAAGATCTTACCCCCTCCCTCATGCTTACGTAAACATTTGTCAATCAATGTATTGTTTTTTAAATATTATAATTAATTTATGTTATATAATTACCATTCGTGAAAAAGTAAATAACTACCGATGACGTAATCATCATCTAGACTTTCCTACCCCCATGTCATCCAAAATAAGCAAAGCAAAGACCCCCCGCCTCCCCATAGTGCTCACGTAATACCTGAACGGCTCCCTTAGGCAAATACATTTATCCTATAAATGTGAAAACCAATCTCTCTCTTTGAAGAAAACTCAGAAATCTTGCCTCCAAGGGTTATGATGCCAATTAATGCACATATATTAAAAAAGAAGTTGCATACTGCATATCACTTTAGTTAATGTCCAGTAGTGTGTCCCAGAATATGTGGGCAATCTCCCGGATACCCGGATTCAGATAGAACACAAAAAAATATCATAAGTTCCTATTAAAAAAATTCTACAACCTTTAAAATACTTCATATAATCTAATAATTTTTCCGACTGCCTGAACCTTAAACTAAAAAACATACCTACTCTTGTTTGATATAAATAAAATAAACTATTTTTGAGAAAATACTTCAAATTCCTTGTGGATTATATGGTTTCTTGTTTTACTTGAAATAATGGATCTTCTGTTTATCTGAGAAACATCCGATTTTGTATCAACGACTGTTTTTTGACATGTCATTTAAAATAATAATTTAGCTTTTTATGTAAAAAAGGATTATAGGAATAAAATACATTTCATCATAAATAGGTAAGTATTCAGTTTTCTGTTTCACTGTTTGTTTTATTGATATCGGCCAAGAGTAACTTTTCTTTGAGGTTGAAGGTATCTAAAAATATTGTGCCTTTTATCATACAGGGCATGAAAAAATTGGCATTATTGTGGTAAAGCTAGTTTAAATATGGCAGATGTTTAAATCTGGGTTTGCTTTAAGGAGTCTCATCTAGTGTCTGTCATACTGAAAAAATATTAAATTACATTAATAATTACTTTGAAAGGCATTTAGGGGCGAAAGTTGAGGTAGTGTATCTTTCTAGGGGAGGACCTTGGAAAAAATTCATAGGAACATATAATATTTTTTGGTCTATTTAAATATTGATGTATCAATAAGTAATAAAAGTTTCTTTCTCACTTTTCTTGTCTTAGATATCAATGAAGTCACTATATCAGAAAGTGCTGATGACTGTAATGTAAATATCGAAAATCATACTGAACCAGAAGTAATGAAGGTAGGAGTACCCTTCTGTTAAAAGAAATGCCGTGTCACAAAGGACCATTTTAAGTAAGGTTATAGATTGAATTGTCTATTGAATAATTATTATAAGACTTATACCATAGCAATGGGAATCCACTTTTATGGTGCAACAGAATATACAAGCTTCAAGAATATTGGATACAAATAATTTATTTTTATTTGTAATTTTGTAGCTCCAGCTAGGAAGCGTAGCTCAACTGGAATCAAACAAGCTTCTTAAGTTATTTGGATAAGAAAATGAAAGATGGTTTGAAATTAGAAGAAGAGAGTTAACCTTGCAAGAAAGGAATCAAACTCTCCAGGAAAAAAAATTTGAGCTTGAAAATTGGGAAAGAAAAGAGAAAATGAAAATAGAGGAAAGAAAAGTCTCCATGGATGAAAATAAGCTAAAACTTGAAATGGATGTATTTAAACCAGCAAAAGCTCTTAGAAATTGCATTTCAAGCATTTGGTAATGTGAATAATAAAAGTCAAGCAAATTAACTTTGGAATATTTTTAGTTTTTTTTTGAATGAATGAATCATAAATACATATATTATTTAGCATTTTTACAATACAGTTAGCTTTGTTAAGAGTTTTGAGTTTAAGATTGATTGAGATGTTTCTAATTTTGAAATTGAAATTCAAAAACGTTTGTATAGTTTTTTAGTTTACCTACCTATACTAATTAAGACTGTGACAAAAAATACAAATAAACTCTATGCGACTATCAACGGTTTCTGTTGATTGGTAGTCTAGTATAAGTAAATAGATTTAGTACCAGATTTGACTGTTATAGATTTATGTTAATGAATAAATATCCAGATTTTCATGAAAACATAGTTTATATTAATTTGTGTTTAAACATATTTTGACCTAATTATTTAAATATTCCTCTAGTCCAGGAGGAACAACGTTAAAATAAGATGATGTTTCGCTACCATACAAACAAGTGTGACAATTTGCTAATATTACAGCTACCCTGTAGATTCTACCTACATCTTGCAGTAGTATTTTAAATTTTTTTAAAATCAACAAAGGCAAAGTTTTGAACTATTTTATTAAATCCCCATTCAACTGAAACTCTTAAAACCATCATTAAATTGTTAAAATTCTGTCTTTCGGGGTTAATGCCAATTTCATGTTCTGTGTATGGCCTCAGCAGCAATTCTCTTAGACCATATGCTTGATCACCATATAAAACAAAATTATGAGGCTGCTGGCCAGGAAATACCATGTTTTGTTCCAGTTCTGGATATAAACCAGATTCTCTGAAAATTCCTGCATCATGTCTGCGTCCTTCATAAGGTCCTTTGAGGCTAATTATGATTCCATCGGGACAAATAACTGACTGGAACTTTAGACAATGGTTTTTTTTATGTCCTGAATAATAATGCTCTTGCTCAACAGAAGGTCGACAAATGGGTCGGGCAGTTCCATCAATAAAGCCCCAACAATTTCTGATAGGAGAACATTTTCTTGAAATTGCCTACAAATTTCATTAACCTTTCATTATTGCATTGAATGCAATGTTTAAATGAGAAATTTCAAATATATTTTCAAAAACACAATATGTCTACTCAAACTTACATGAGCATATTGTTGAAGTTTGTTGAAATTCAAAAAAGTATTATTTGCAAGGTTTTCCAACAGATAGCATTTATTTTCTGCAATTATACCTAGTGTTGAATTGAATATATTTGATAAAACTGCAGAAGAATAACCAAAGATCGGCTCCAAATCTACTAGTCTATTTGGATATGCAAGTCTTCTTAATAATACACACAGAGCATTATTACCTAAAAAAGAACAAAAAAAATATATTGGAAATTGTCTTGTCAGAACTACATGGATAGGCTACAGGTGATTACAAAAGTTCTTTAATCTTTAAAAGGCAAGGTTCCATATTTTTATACTTACGAGATATGGTCACACCATCAACAGTTGTTACTGATTCTGGAATCTCCAAGCTTCTTGCCAGCCTTGGAATGTGTTCTTTTGAAAATCTGAATAAGCCTATACATTCGGTTTCCAGCATATTCTCCAAATCAAATCGCCAGTACAACTGAGCTCTTGGTCCCAGTACTTCCCCATCATCTAATATGTGTTCAATTAAAGATCGTCTATGTCATCGTCTTCGTCATCACTCATTAATAATGCTAAATTTAGAATTTCCTCCATTTTTTTGTATTAACAAAAAACAAGTTATAATTATATCCAAAAAAGCAAAAACTATAAACATAAATATGTAGATTAAACAAAATAAAAGGTTAGGTATGAACCAGCGTCTACGTCACGAAATAAGATACGTTACGTGAAGAAACGAACTCACCTTAACTGAAATAAATCAGTCAAGACTTTGCGTATATTCGCTACGTTTACGTCAAAAAGATAAGTTTACGTCATTGAAGTACCTTAACTGTCTATTATCTATCTTTATTATACACTGTCGAGCGACATCCCTTCAGTGTGGCATTGTTGAGCGACATCCCCTCAATGCATATTATCTATGTTTTTTTATACACTGTCGAGCGACAACCCTTCAGTGTAGCACTGTCGAGCGACATCCCTTCAGTGCAAGCTAACTGTTCAATCTAGATGGTATTTCGAGCGACATTCCTTAGTACCAATACAAATTTACTATCCATGATTCCATTCTATAATTTAAATAAGACTCATATTGATTAACACTGCTCGATATACAAGGTGATTGTTAAAGTTTTATACGTGCTGTTATTCTAGTGTTTATTTGCTAACTTTTGTTTAAATTTGACTACAATAATGTTCATTTATAATCTGTGACGGTAAATGGTTTGCTCACAGAGATTTTAACTTTTTTTAGAGAGAGGTCGCCTCGGATATCCTGCACAACGCCTATTTTCAACGCTCACATTATTACTGAGATTCCTATTGTTTTTTTTTATTCAATTAATTATGTAAGTACCATTTGTTTCTATTTTTATTTGATTTTGATGTTTTCAATTTAATTTGGATTATAGTTAGTATTACCCCTTTTTACAAGTCAGAAGTGGGATACCGAGGTGACATTAAAAGTTAAAAAAAAGCAAATATAAACAGAATAAAATAAACATTAACCTGTAGTTGTTTAATAAATAAAAAAAAAATAAAATGAAATAAAATAGCAATAAAATATTGCAATGTAAACGGCTATATCACTATTGAAATTTGTTTTTTTATCTCAATCGTAGAGATAGATCAGAGAAAAAAAAAATGAGCAACCTTCGCCGAAAACGTGCACTACCTGTTGAAGCGGGCGAATCTTCGATTAGTGGCCCTCCCTCTCGAAGGGATAGAAGTCCGTCACGATCAACCGAAGAATCGATTGATCGCCTTACGGCAGCGATGAATAACTTTTTACAAACAACGGTCGAAAGGGAGCGTTTTAGTGTACCTGCTGTGAGGGGTGATGCCGTGCCGGAGTTTGACCCAGAAGATAAAAAACAAACAGTAAACACATGGTGCCAAAAAATCGACGAGTTGAGCGCAATTTATAAGTGGTCCGAAGAGGCTATAATACACTTTGCTACATCAAAATTAAGAGGCCTAGCGGAGACATGGTATAAAAGTTTGCCAACAATCAAATTTTCATGGGTGGAATGGAAACACAAATTGGAAGAAGCATTTCCATCAAAGCGCGATTATTGTGCCGAACTACAGGAAATGCTGAATAGGAGGAAAAGTTTCGACGAAACTTATGCCAAATATTACTACGAAAAAGTGTCGCTTTTAAATCGTTGCGAAATATTTGGAACAAAAGCTGTATCCTGCATTATTGCTGGCATCATGGATTCAGTGGTCAAGACTGGAGCGAGCGCCGGAAATCATCAAACTCCAGAATCTCTGTATGGTTATTTGAGTACGTTGTCTGTTACTCCAGGAACCTCTAAGAGTATTGAGCCACCGTCCAGATATATACACAAAAGGAAATTCCCAAAAGGTGGACACCGTCCGTTTATTAAAGCTAAAGACCGCCCCTGCTACAAATGCGGTAAGCCTGGACACTACTCGAACAGATGCAGCACAGAGGGAAGGCGTTCCTTACGTGTGAAAATCGTTGGTGGGAGCTTCGTTCGTGAGCATAAATTTTGTGACAGCTCTCCCTGTCAATGTCGTGGACATAATCATGGTCTGGTGTATTCTCATTTCGATTGAACAGAGTTTTTGTTCATTTTGTTGCCGGGAAACAGGGCATCAAAAATAGATTACTACTAGTAGTACGCCAAATGGTAATGTGATTTGTGGTCTTCCCCAGTCCGATTGTTCATTTACTTTGTCGTCCCAAAGGAAAAACGAGGAAACAAAGCCCCCAAACTCGCACGATCAACATATACCTATAAACACATCGTGCGAGTATTAACCGGGACGAGAAACGGCCTATTTGCGTGTTGCGGTACATCGCGGGAAGCTCGCACTATGCTATTTTCCAATTGTCCATAGTACGAGGCTTGCGGCGCGCGCATTATTAGTTCCGCCAGCGGCCAGCGACGATTAGTGAGAGGGCGCCACTGCTACTTGGCCTGACTCCAGTTGACTCCAATCGCCTCCGCGCTCCTCGCACTATGGCTAATTCAGGGCACGAAAACACCCTTATTTTCCACCCTTTTCAACAACAAAAAGGCTTAATCTATTCTTCCTGCGAAAAGAAACAACTTTGTTTCTATACACGTTTTTGATCCGACATCATCCGAGCGAGCTAGCGCCGATTTTTGGGCTGGAGTCAGTGGAGTCAGTGGAGTCTGCTTTTCAGATCTATTCCTATACGCGCAATATATTTTTTTTCGTTGGCCTTGAGCCTTAAAATTTTTTTCGGCATTACACGGGGTATAGAAAGCTTGACTCCACTGACTCCAGCACACAAATTCGGCGCTAGCTCGCTCGGATGATGTCGGATCAAAAACTTGAATAGAAACAAAGTTGTTTAGTGTAGCGTGGCGAATCGATTAAGCCTTTTTGCCGTTGAAAAAGGTGGAAAATAAGGGTGTTTTCGTACCCTGAATTAGTCATAGTGCGAGGAACGTGGAGTCTTCTGGAGTCAATTGGAGTTTTGCGAACGCAAACGATGGCAGCGCCTATGGGGCTCTTCGTGTTGATCAAAATATATTTTTTTACAGCTACTCGTCTCAATGTCGTTGACAGAATCATGGTCTGGTGTATTCTCATTTCTATTGAACAGATTTTTTGTTCATTTTGTTGCCGGGGGACAGGGCATCCAAAATAGATTACTATTATTATTACTCCAAATGGTAATGTGATTTTTAGCCTTCCCAAGTCCAATTGTTCATTCATTTTTTCGTCCCAAAGGAAAAACTAGGAAACTAAGTAGAAAACTCGCCCGATGAACATATACCTAGAACCACATCGTGCGAGCATTAACCGTGGCGAGAAACGGCCTATTTGCGTGTTGCGGTACCGCGTGGGAAGTTCGCACTATGCATCAATTGCCCATAGTGCGAGGCTTGCTGCGCGCGCACCATTAGTTCCGTCAGCGGCCAGCGACGATCAGTGAGAGGGCGCCACTATTACTCCAGTTGACTCCAATAAACTCCACGTCTCTCGCACTATGGCTAATTCGGGGCACGAAAACACCTTTATTTTCCACCCTTTTTGACGGCAAAAAGGCTTAATCGATTCGCCACGCTCAAATAAACAACTTTGTTTCTATTCAAGTTTTTGATCCGACATAATCCGAGCGAGCTAGCGCCGCATTTGTGTGCTGGAGTCAGTGGAGTCAGTGGAGTCAAGCTTTCTATACCCCGTGTAATGCCGAAAAAAATTTTAAGGCTCAAGGCCAACGAAAAAAAAAATATATTGCGCGTATAGGAATAGATCTGAAAATCAGACTCCACTGACTCCAGAGACTCCAGCAGACAAAATCGGTGCTAGCTCGCTCGGATGATGTCGGATCAAAAACTTGAATAGAAACAAAGTGGTTTCTTTTAGCAAGGAGAACAGATTAAGCCTTTTTGCCGTTGAAAAGGGTGGAAAATAAGGGTGTTGTCGTGCCCTGAATTAGCCATAGTGCGAGGAACGTGGAGTCTAGTGGAGTCAATTGGAGTAGCAAAAGGGAAAGGCGCTTTGTACGTTTGCAATTTGTTGGGGGCGCTTAGATTTTGATCAAAAATTTGTTTGACAGCTCCTCCTGTCAATGTCGTTGACATAATCGTTGTTTGGTGTTTTTTGACCAAATGTCGGTCTGGTTGCAGCACCGGTCTATTGGCGTAAAGCTTGTGCACTCAGCAAGCAAGAATATTATGACGTGTCGGGAAATTATGGTGGAAAGAAACTATAATTTATTCAACAATTTTCGGCAAGCCTCGCCCTATGAAGGAAAGCTTAGAACGCATAGTGCGAGTTTAGGCCGCTCTCTCGCAACATGAACAAAGGCGTATCGCGGATAGTGCGAAGTCGGTGCGCGCGCACCATTAGTTCCGTCAGCGGCCAGCGACGATCAGTGAGAGGGCGCCACTATCACTTTGCCAGACTCCGTAATACTCCAATCGCCTCCGCGTTTCTCGCGCTATGGCTAATTCAGGGCACGAAAACACCCTTATTTACCACCCTTTTCAACGACAAAAAGGCTTAATCAATTCGTCACGCTAAAATAAACAACTTTGTTTCTATTCAAGTTTTTGATCCGACATCATCCAAGCGAGCTAGCGCCGATTTTGTCTGCTGGAGTCAGTGGAGTCAGTGGAGTCTAGCTTTCTATACCCCGTGTAATGCCGAAAAAAAATTTAAGGCTCAAGGCCAAGAAGAAAAAATATATTGCGCGTATAGGAATAGATCTGAAAAGCAGACTCCACTGACTCCACTGACTCCAACCCAAAATTCGGCGCTCATGCGGATGATGTCGGATCAAAAACTTGAATAGAAACAAAGTTGTTTATTTTCACAGGGAGAATAGATTAAGCCTTTTTGCCGTTGAAAAGGGTGGAAAATAAGGGTTTTATTTTTCTCGTATTAGCCGTAGTGCGAGGAACGTGGAGTCTGCTGGAGTCCATTGGAGTTTTGCGAACGCAAACGATGCCAGCGCATGTGGGGCGCTTAGTGTTGATCAAAATATTTTTTTGACAGTTCCTCGTGTCAATGCCGTTGACATAATCGTTTTGCTGGTGTTTTTTGACTGAATGTCGATCTAGTTGCAGCACCTACCTATTGCGTAAAGTTGGTGCCCTCAGCAAGCAATAATATGCCGTGTCTGAAAATAACATTCTGGTGTCAAGAAAAAAAAAATTTCCACAATTTTTGGCCAGCCTCGCCTATAAAACTACATCAAAAACTCGCCCGATGAACACATACCTAGAACCACATAATGCGAGTATTAACCATGGCGAGGAACGGTGTATTTGCGTGTTGCGGTACCTCGTGGGTCCGCCGCGCCGCCTGCGCCTGGGAGCAGAAAGTCACCCTATCGCCAATGCCCACTCCGGCATCGTGCGAGTTTTTGAAAGCCGTGCTACGTGTTAGTTCCTCAGGTGTCCAAAAACTAGGCGCCAAGGAAACGCGTACGTTGGTTTTTGTCGAACCTACATTATTCACGATGATGCTCAACAAGATGAAACGGTTTTTCGGCAATTTTTTTTATTGAAAAGTCATAGTTCAGGGTGTTTCGAAAAAATCCCATCATATAGTGTAGTATTTGATTTTGGCCACTCATGTGTTCTCTCGTCAGTTTGTACAACACACACATTTTGCGTCAATTGGCTTGTTATTCAGAAGGAAAAAAATGTTTTTTTGCCGTTAATTGATAATTGTCGTTGTGTTGTTTTGTGTTTCCAGAAGAAACAACGCGAGACATGATTATGAGGCCTCTGCGCTGCGGCGGCGGTGTGTTCGGTGAGGGGGCACCGACGAGTGTATATTAAGCGTGGCACCACATACAGACGCGCACAGCGTGGTACAAGACATACAGTCGCGCTGTTGCGAGTGCAAAAACGACTATAGCAGCGACGTGTAGTTTTCGTGTCGGAAAAGACCCGTCGTATCCTCCAAAGATGTCCTCGTCATCATCAGAGCTTTTATCACCAGTAGTAGTCTCGAGGCAACAGCGTCGACGGCGATTTTCCAACAATTCCAAGCGGTCTAACAACGGGCGATTTCGGCGACGCCTGGGGGGTTACCAAGGGCAGTTACGCGCGGTAATAGCACCACGAAGTCCCGAAATGGAGGGCTGTGCCAGCGTGAATGCCGTGATTGATCCAGCGTTACTATCAGCAAAAGTACTCGACCAAATGACGGCATTGGAAGACGAAGCGGTGCCTAAAGGAGTCTTTAAACCGGAAAATGGAAGGGTTCTGACGGGCGAAATGTGGACGATCGTAACAGAGTGGATGGGCGAGGTTTGCGAAGCGGAAAAGCAATCCATAGATGTCTGTGCGTTGGCAATCAATTATCTCAATAGATTTCTGGAAAAACGTACGTTTGAGAAAAAACATTTCCAACTCTTGGCTATAACCTGTTTATGGCTGGCCTCTAAGATGCGTGAAGTGAACCCACTAACGGGCGACGTGTTGCTGATGTACACACAACACAGTTACACAAAGCAAGAACTGTTGCAGTGGGAATTTATGGTACTGCGCGCTATTGACTGGACACTGTCAATTATCACGCCATATGATTTTTTGCCGCATTTATTTGTGCGCGCCCTTCCCGCAGACGTGCCATTACATCTACAAGAAATGGCTTACGCCAACGCACAGAAAATAATTGCCACGTGCATAATGGACGTGACACTTCAAAGAATACGTCCGAGCATAATAACCTGTGCCAGCATTGTTGCTGCCGTGGCAGGCCTCACCTGGATGTATGCCGTAGATATGGACGGAGTAGGCATTAAATTATTGCTACGATTAGAAAAATTAACAGATAACGATAAACATGCAATTTATCAAGTAGCCCACGCAATTAATCCACGCGTGATGTGTACTGCCCTTGAGGAGATGCCGACTGCGATGCGCCCTTTTGCCGTACTATTTGATTGAAACAGCGGCGTCGTGCTCTTACCTGGAATTCGGGAAAGTTTGATACTGTGTGTGCGTCAGTGCGATTGACGTGTAACGTCAACACCGGTCTCTGTGTGAAACCACGGGATGCAAAAGAGATACAACAAACACTTTTAGATTTTTATCGAGTAACATTTTTATTGCAATATAACAACGATACACTATACTTATCCTATTTTGTATATCTATGCCTATGTATAACCCTTTCGCTCCTGTTAGGAAGCTGAAAGAGTTACGATTCTCGCCCTTAACGACATGGCGGCCGAGGCCGGCGTTGTCAGGCGAAAATCCTTGTCGATCCACGAAAGAAGACCGACAAATTGTTTTTGCACAAACTTGAGCAAGATGTTTTGTGCTCCGATCTTGTAGCGATGAATACCTTTATGACATTTACTACAAACACATAACGGTGTCCATGTTTTTTTGCGACTTGAACATTGGTGATTGTGCGCCCTCCACTGGTTCGACGGCAGTAGCTGCACGTTTTCGTGGTGTACGACTCGTCCACGTCCACGCACGTTACCGTCTCAGCGTAATATCGCCGCATACAAGCCACCAATTTATTATGACCGAATTTTCGATGCCCTCTGAACGAAGCAGTGTTCATAAACTGGTAGCCGGCCCCGTACAATACCAGGCTGTGTTCGTTGGGGCGCGAGAAATATTGTCGAATTAACCTATGCTGTAACTTTTGTTGATGTACGTACTTGTCAAATTTTAACCGCAATAAATTCCTTCTCTCGTAACATTGTTGTTTTTCTTCAAAGTGTCTCAAGAAAAAGGACGTATAGAAATGCACGTACTGGATGGAGCGCGATGAAGTCTTGTCAAAGCCCACGGCCTCTTGTTCTATGTTAATTTTTTTATCGATATTTCGCGTCCATTTAGCGCGTTTTTGTTTTCGCATATAGTCTTTTGTTTCGTGGGCCACCTGTTCTTTGCGCAATATTTGATACTGAAGCGCGTCGTCGCACGTAACTATGGGCGTTTTGGCGCCCGGATCGACGGCTACAATTCGCGTAAGCTTTCGCGTTGTGTTGCTGTTGGGAACAAAAGTGTCGGTGTCTACGGTGACGGCGGTGGTTGGAGACGGCTTTTTTTTGCTGCCTTTTTAGTTTTCTTGGTCTTTTTAATCGTTCGATTCATGGACAAAGATACGGCCACACCGTCCGTCGAAATACTATAGCCGAAATTTTTGTCGTTTCGTGGTAGGCTAAAGTATCGCCGCCCATACTTGGGTGCGTCTTCGCGAAATTTTACCGGGTCACCAGGCACGTCGGGCTCTTTGATTGAGCGCAACAGTTCGTAGAGGCCCATCGACGTGTACCTGATGTACTTGCAAACGTGCGAATACTGCGGAAAAACTTGAATGCTCCGTTCGTTTTCGGTGATTTCGAACTTTTGCTGCATGACGAGCAGTAGATAAACGTATGACCACGGGTCGTTCGTCACCGATCGGGCGTCGAGATTATGCTCGCGGAAAAACTGCTTGATAACGTCAACAGCGTCGTTCGTTGCGAGAGACGCGATGTTTTCAGACCTGTGCCCTCAGTTGGCGACCTATTATTATTATCGTAATAGAACTGGAAGGCGAGACGGTGAATTTTGGCAGGTGTTTCTTGGGGAAGCAACAGTCGCAAATAACGCTTCACTCGACTAAACATGTGCGTGGTAATATTTGTGTGAAAAACCGTTTCATATTGTTTGGCAGCCTCTTGAATGATGAATGACCTATACCCGCCTATATATGCGCTTTCTTGACGTTTAGCTTTGTACGCGTCGATCACTTTGGCTGGATCGTAAATTTGATTTCGTTTATCTTGAAGCACGTACATAAAATGAAGAGGTGAGAATTTCGGAAAGAATTGATAAAAAATGGCGCGGGTGGGGCATACCGAAAAATAAGATTTGTAGAAAAGATTCACCAACACGGACATTTCGATCGAAAGGCGCGACACCTCTCGCACGTCCTGTTGGATTTTCTCAATAGATAATTCATTTTTTAGAAAAAAATGACCTTCTGTATACGATATGCAACTACCCACCATTATCGGACGTTAGGAAAAAATAATTCTCTTCCTTGATCGTTTTTTCTTAAAAAAACATTAACAGGGACATTATCTCATCCTTCTTTCCGCAAAAAAAACCCTAGCTACAAGGATTTTTTTAAAATGGTTTAAGACCCATTCCTTGTTGCTGTTCAACTCACGCTGCTATAAGAGCATGTACAAGGTTTATTTAAAATCATTTTTGGGGTTACATTGTTGCAGACATTATTACTACTACATTGAAGAACCTTTTAATGGTATTCGGTACGAGTTACATCCAGGTTTAAAACCGTTCGTTACTACGGTCGATTACCATGGCGTAGGACGCATCGAAAAAATAAATTACGTCTGTTTGGCCTGTAAAACTTTACTGGACGATCAGTTAAATAACCGTTTCAGTATACTGTGGCGCAATTGTGATATTCTTGCCGGTCT